>JAPTYQ010000005.1:35396532-35407005 GCA_029814465.1 Ostorhinchus cyanosoma
ACCCTCCTTTGCATCATGAGGAATGGCCACTCTGGGCATTAACAAACTATAACCTGTAATTTGGGTTTAAAGATTGGACTGCGGGATGTATTGTGAAGTAAATTAAGCTACCGACGGCAAATAAAACTATGACGGACAGATACAAGAGGTGCAAAGAGGGTTTTATAAGGAATATTATGATGTGCTAAGAGCTAAGTAAAATAAATGCACCACTAAACACCTAAAGTGTCAAAGAAAACATAGCTTTGAAGACATCTGTCAAACATGCTCTAGTTAAATAACCCTCAAAGATGACCACACTCACAGCCAAAACAATCTACTCATCTAAAATGTTTAAGAACTTTTGAACCACTAATTCGATCAATACAATGAAATAATTAAGGTAAAATGTAGTTTCTCAGCTTTTCAGCAACATCAGATGTGTTTTAATATAGACATTGAGACGCTTCATAAAGAATGTGAACATTTTCTGCAACATTGATTCACTAATAAAACTCATGTAGCAAATGACATTGGTTGATATAATTTGCTTTAGAAAAATAATTTTTAAGTCCCTTCTTTAGTTTTCTTTAACAGCCATTGTATTTAGCTTTTGCTCAGTGAATAAAATCAGGAAAATACTTTTCACTGAAAAAAATGCAAAGGATAATATTATAAGTAGCCACAAAATATGATTATTATTTAGATATTTGATATGAATTAGCCCTAAGTTCTCTTTAAATGCAAAACTACAGCATAAATCTCTCTTTTTAGAACATAATTTTAAAACTACAACTTAAATCCGTAACTAATGGTCAAATCTTTTTTCCTTTTGCCTTAAATAACAAGTTAATATTGTAATCAAGGTCCTATTCAGTAATATGAAAACTGGTTAGAATATTATGAGCATAAATAGACGTAAAACACTGTAACTAAATATCTGCTGTCAACAGTGGGGTCATTGTATTAATGGTGAACAGCCTCATAAACTTGTAAGTGCTTCTAATTTAACCTAAGTGCTTTGTGGGGATGTCGCAGTCAACAAGACAAATGGAACTATGGAAACTGGGACCCAAGGGAGAAAAGGCGCAAACTTTCCTTTGATGAGTCCATCAATTAGCATCACAAACTGCCCTCACGTGTCCTACCAGCGTAAAATCTCACATTTGCAAATAATGACAAGCTCATCCACAATAACGAACACGGGGCCAAAGAAAGGCGGCACATTTTAACCAGATGCCCGGTAATAAATAACAGCCAAGGTGTCCCCCCAGCTGAGAGCGCACATTTACATTCTGAAGTGCGCGCACGGGGGTCCCACGGGGCCAGAGTGGGTCTGCGCGCACGCACAGGAAAGACACATGGCCGCAATTGTTCCTGCAGGACGCACTGCTTTATTTGGGCAACTTTCTGAATGGAATTTACATATCTTTCAGGAGGGAGCAGGCTTTATAAGTCCGAGAAGAGCCCAGGCAGGGACAGAGGTTTGGTCCACGCACAACACGCTGACATGCAGCCAGTCTCAGCCAAATTACCGCTTACGCACAGAACGCCTTTTTCTGTGGAGGATATTTTGGACCCAAGAAAATTTATAAAGAAAAAACTCAATGCTGATGCGGGAACATTCACAGGTGAGCCCAGAAAACAGTCTACTTTTGATCGATTTGTAACTGCTAACTTTGTGACTCATTGAATTAATGTCTGAATGCACTTGTTTCCCTTTAGAAGCTTCTACTCCAACTGATCAAACCAAAGAGCAGCAGCAGCAGCAGCAGCACCCTCCGGCAGGTGACTGCTACAGCCCGGAGGAAGAGGAAGAGGAAGAGGAGGCAGCTACTCCGTGCTCTGAGAAGAAGGTTCAGAGGATGAAGGCAAAAAGTCGACGGATCCGCACGGCTTTCAGTCTGGAGCAGCTGCAGATCCTGGAGCGCAGCTTCCAGAGGTGCCACTACCTGTCGGTTCTGGAGCGTCACACCATCGCCTCTGCGCTCCGGCTCACCGAGACTCAGGTCAAGATCTGGTTTCAGAACAGACGAACCAAGTGGAAGAAGGGCCGGCTGCAGGGGAAGGAGGCAGAAGAGGAGCAGCACGGCTTCCCATCATCATCATCATCTTCATCATACTCCTCACATCCTTCTTCCGGCTCAGCTCTGACCTTCAGTCCTCTGCTCTGCCAACAGCGCACCCCCCTCCAGCTGTATGCGCCCCTGCCACTAGTGCCTTATCATTATTACAGATGATGTGACTGAAATGAACACATGCAAACCTGGCACTGTTGATTAGAGGAGTTATTACTGTGGCAAATGGGACTGAGTGGGAAATGAACATGGAGGAAAAAATGTGAAATATTTTCTAATGGAATTACAGTAAGCTATAACTTATTTTGATAAACTTTTTTTTTATACTAAAGCTGTTCTGTCTTGTCTGGTTTCTTGTCTTGTAGTGAACAGATGGTCCACAGTGGATGCATCTTAACTGTTGTTTGGCAAGTTAAACTCTCACTCTATTAAAAGAATGTCAAACACATAGCCTATAAAAATATACGTACTTAAAAGAACAATGCTCTGCTTTAATCTTTTTTAGTCAGTGTTTCTTATACACACATGCACCCACAGACACAAACATGTCTGTGAACATCTGTATGTCATTTAGCACATGCTCTTATCCTCAGATGTCAGAGGGTTTGAACTTGCAGCCCTGTCCATCCATCGCTCATGAATAAGACAAGTATTTAGCTCTAATGAACGGAGTAGAAACTTATATAACCAAAAACAGCAGCCATCAAAAACAAATTGCAGTCAAGTCAAAACACAAATGAGATAAGCTATTAGAAGCAGAGCTGTAAACTGATTTGGACGTGATAAAGTGAAGTTCTTTCACCCAAAGTCTAACTATAATGACTGAGATGTCATGTCTTTTATCAGCTGGGATGGAATTGTTTCCTGGCAGTTTGTTTTTTTTTATCACATCTGAAAGCGATCTTTTAAAAACACTCAAACCACCTCCATCGTTGAAATATTGGAAACAGATGGAGGGAAAAGAAAACAGGGACGAAATGGGAGATAAGGAAGGTTTTGTCACACACACACACACACACACACACACACACACACACACACACACACACACACACACACAAACACACACACACACACATACACACACAAAACAGGCAAACCCAAATCACACATGGCCAAGGTCAACTTCACCTCTGTCGACATCAGAACAAAATGTATATTTAAATACATTTTTTTTTTAATGCTTTTAATGAAGTGTGCATGACCAAACATGACAACCTTTTGCATCCTATGGGGCTTAAGAGCATAAAAACATCAACAGTGGGTCTAATGTTGTTGATCTTAAGAGTATGCTATCAGGAAAGCTGAGGGTTTTATCCAAAGATGATAAAAAGATTTGAGTTCTATTTTCTGATGACTGAGCAGAAAGGAATGTCCCTCTGCTGACTTTATAACATGACTCAGTTTTGCTCATGCACGAATAAATGCTTCAGAGTTCACATCTGTTTATGGTTTTTCTGATTGAGGTACTAGTGAGTGACCCACTGGTGACCATGTGGACCACAATCAAAACCCATTTTATGAACCAGCATTTTGTGCAGGTGTTACTCATATATTCGTCCAATTAGGTATAATATATATATATATATATTTACATCGTAGGCCATAATTATTTGGCCATAGTGACTCATTTTCAAGCTCATGATGAGTTTCTACCTTGATGTAGGTTAACTTCAACAGTGAAAATATGTCCTGCTGGAAAGTGAAGGAGACAGGATTTATTTGTTTTTCCTCCAGACCGAACATCAGACCAGTCGGAGCCATCACAGTCACTTCACATTTGATTTTTATGAGGGGAATCTAAATGACCCTTTAGTCTGAGCTGCTTCACAGTGAACCTCTTTTCCTGAATGCTGTGCCAAATTGAGTCTTTAAGTTAAAAATCAAATTACCAATTAATAGATTGATTGCTTATAAAGAATAGGCTTTTTTTTTCAGCCTAACTTAGACGTTTATGGTGGTTTCCTGACATGGAAATCTGCTTTTGCCTGGCACGAAACAGTGGAAATACAAAGACAGGGACACTTTTGGACATGAAAATATCAGATTGTAGAGAGTAAAACTAACAATTAAATGTATTATTTAAGCTAAATGAGCTATGGTTGCTTCATGTCTGCTGAATTTATTCATGTGTGGGTAACTTTACTCATCATACGAACCTTAAAAAGAGGATTATTCCATTTGTCAGCCAAGTGTTTATGACTTGTCACACTGCTCCCTAGTGGCACAGAAAGTAGTTTTGAAGAGAGGCAAGCATTATTGGTCATAGCAGACAAAGAAAAGCTGCAGCAGCAAAACCCTTGAGAAAACTGCAGTGTGAAGGCATGCATTTACGGCTCAGTAACGCTGCTTTTCATTTGTAAAGAGGCTGTCAGTCCTCGTCATATTTAACACATTCCAAATCCACATGAGTCTGGTTGGGAAGCACTCACACCGTGCTCCTCTGGTGACTGGGAACAATTCTAAGCAAGGGTAAAATTTATTCCTTACTTTCTTCCCTACCTCCCTCCGAGGAATGTCACATGTGGTAGTTGCTCCTCCCTCTTTGCTAAGAGAAGAGTAAAGGGGGAAAGGGGGTGAAGGGCCATGAGGGAGAGATGTGACTGAAGGAGAATGGGAGAGAAGAGGAGGAGGAAGAGGAGGAGGAGGAGGAGGGAGGTATGTTGCCGTTGCCGCTGCAGCTCAAAACTACTCCAGACAGATGCATTTCCTCCCCTCCAACTCTTCCAGGAGGCTGCTCTAAAACTTCCAGCACTAAAAGGTTTTGCGGCTCTCTGCACGCTGACGCTCCATCAGAAAGGAAGCAGCTCTGGTGTCTCATCCTTTTGTTCTCTGTGTCTCCAGAAGGCATGACTTTCAAGAGTTCCTGAGGACTTCAAAGTCTGGTGGCCAGAGCTTTGCATCTGCAGGTCAGATGTTGTGAGTCTGCCCTGACATCCAGAGTTTAGTTTTACAGCTGGTTCCATATACGAGGGGAGTTCCTGGAGTACGCCGGGTCTGTCTCATCCCAGTCACTGGTGTGTTTCCATTAGTGAGATGAGGTCTGAGGTGCTTGTCGTCTTGGTGGCTGGGAGCCTGTGCTGCGCTCTGGTTTGGGCCGGTGAAGATGTAAAGGAGAAGGATCGAGACAGAGTCCAGGTCCAGGTGAGAGAAGCCCGAGGACTGGTCAAGAACAAGAGACAGGTAGAGGACAGGAAAATGTCAGATGAGCCCGCTGAAGTGGTGGAAGAGAAGACAAAACCAAAGAAGAAGAAAACACCTGAGGAAATAGAGGCAGGTAAGAAGCGGCTTATTGGAGGATAGCAAGAACATATGCATGTGTCGTCACAGAATGTGTTTTTGTTCATCTGTTACTGATTTTAAGATGGAAACATATATGAAAGCTTAATTTGTGTTGACCTTTCCTGGCCTCTTCTCCTCTCCAAGCTCTTATCCACAGCTTGCCGCCAAGAATCTTGAGGATATGCAGACAGGAAAGGCTGCAATCACTCTTTGAGACAGGGAAATATTTGGTTTGAACCGTTATCTAATGTTCTGCCTCCACCTTCTTTTCTACACCTCAATTACTCTTCTCAGAGGACAATCTGTTTACCTCCATGTAGTCACACAGAGGCTTTACAAAATTTTCAGTGAACACAAAAGTAGAGGAGTTGGAACTTTAGGAAGTTTTTTTGTTTTTTTTTAACAAAAACATCACAGTGAGTCAGAGATGACAAAGCAAAAACCTACAGTGATTCAGCTGGTGGTCTGACATTTTCTTGGCAGTAAAAACCAAACCACAGCTTACATGACTTGCTTTCTCTGCCAGGAATACAGGTTGTACATAAACAATTGCAAAACATTTGGTAGCTTGTTCTTCATCAAGCTCAATGGTCAGAGAAGGAGCTTTTATCATGAGGGTGGTGGGCGTTAAAACTTTGTACTTCAATTAGACTTACAAGGCAAAACACATCTGTAAAAAATACAAAGAATGAGCAACAGCACAAGTATTTCCACTATGATTTTCCATAAGTGGAGCACACAGGATTTACGAGACAGCAGTTTCAGTAGCATCGACGAAATGGCACCGATGTTCTCAATGTTAACTTTCCGCTGCATGAAGCAAAACCACAAGCCTTAGCAGCCAGAGCCATTCATGTGTGGCTGATTTAGGTTCCATAAAGAGCCATAATTAACAAAACCTGAGACCTAAAACTTTTCTCTAAAGTTTTGTTGATCCTGAGGCTGTGCTGAGCGTGCACATTCTTAATTAACAGAGTCCTGTTTAGCAGTGACACTTTACAATTACAAAAACAAGTTTAGATGAACAGAAATGAAGACATTTGAAGAAGAATCAGATGTTCTCCAATGAATCAAGTGTTGCTAAATGCTCAGAAATTCCAAGGAAAGGTGAATAGTAGTAATGAAAAGCGGCCACCCTTTACATCATACATGAGTAATGAACTGGCTTGGAGGAACTGTTGTGTTTAAAGACCAGTGGAACATCAGGAAACATGTTCAGCAGAAAACAAGCAGCCCTCTGTGTGTGCGTTGGAGTCTGATGGTTTTATAACAAGGCTGGATTAAAGTTCTCCTCTCTGTAATATTCCCTGCAATTCAATATGAAACTACCTACACTATACTTTCAAGTCTGTAAGCAGTTTCTCATCAGACACTTCAGAAAAGCCTGTTACACAACACCTATAAACATCGCAGCCTTTGAGTCTGGAGGCTCCTTCATCCATCTGTTTGTTTTTGAGCGTGCAATCTGAAAAACAAGTACACAATAAAAATATGTTGTTTTGCTGTTTCCATAAAAGTTGGGAAACGCAGGAAAACTAAATCTGTGAGTTGATAATTTGCTTAATCTTGATCTGAGAAATTTCCAAAGAAATTATTTTCCGTGTTTTCACCAGGTAGCTTAATTCAGTTTTGTAAATACAACCAAATTAAGATTTTGATGCCGGCAACAAACTCAAAATAAGTAGGAGCAAAGACTGAAAAGTTTCTAGAATTGACCAATAACACTGTTCTGTAGCATTCCCCAGTTAGCAGGTTAATTGCTAACAGGTGAGTGGATCATGTTGAACATAAGAGGAGCATAAACCAGAGTCTTTGCAGATATAGGTCATGGCTCAACACTTTGCACCATGCTCTCTTCCAAAAGAACAATTATCAACACAAACTGAACTACAAAATGTTATGAAAAGATTGAAAGAGTCAAATGAAATCTACATGCATAAAGGCCAAGGACAGAAATCACTGGTGAATGTGTAGGACCTTTGATCCTCAGGTGGCAAAGCATGTGAGGCCGTCATGTTAGCATGATGAAAATAGAAACATGGACTCAGGAGGACCTGGGAGAAAAGCGGTCATTCACTGCATCCACAAATACAAAATGAAACACAATAAATAAGTAGGAACAAGTATATCTATGCTCTGCAGAATAAAACCTTTGAGTCCTCTGGAACCAAGCTCTGCTCAGATGAACTGGACAATGGTCAGAGAAGTTCATGTTCAAAAACCGATTTGGGTTCATGTAAAAAAAAAAAAAACAAACAAACACACACACAAAAAACATCCAGACTGTTATCAATGAAAGGTGCCAAAGCAGCATCTGTGATGGTCTGGGGCTGCATCGGTGTCCAACGGCTGATTTGCATATGTGTAAATGGTTGATTGATGTGAAGGCATAGACTGAAGTTTTACAGAGATAGATGATCACAGCCTCATTCTGCAACAGTTCCAACAGTGTGGCTTCAGAGTCACAGAGGGCTGGACTGTCCTGCCTCCAGTCCACATCTGTCTCCTATTGAACATGTATGGACCTAATGAGGAAAAGAATCAGACACAGCCGCCACAGACTGTTGAGCAGCTCAAGTCTTGGAAACTGCATGAATGGACAAGAAAAGCCCTCTTGCTTAACTGCCAAATGTAGTATATTCAGTTCACAAAGCAATGTGATAAGAGGGAAGGTTGATGAAACATTGACATTGTCCCAGCAGTTTTGTATTTTTAAGGCATTAAAATCTAATGTTGTCTGATGTACATAATCAGAAAAGACAATGAAAACTTGAATTTTTATGTTGACACTCAAAGAGTCGAGCTAATAAACACATCACAGATTTTAGTTTTATTCCAGTTCAGTAAATGTTCCAGCTGATCTGGAAATGAGGTTTGTACAATAGAACAGACTGCTTCAAAATATCATTTTATGTAAATATGTATTGATTGAACTAGCAGTGAGAAATGAATTTAAACCAGAAAACAACTATACAATGCATGTTTCAGTGTGTACTAGGCTGTAATAGGCTACTGATTGACCTGCATGCTCTTCTGATGGTCCAGATCTGAGCATTTGGTGGATACTCTGTGCAATGATTTTACAGTGCATTCAGAAGAAAGAGGGAAAAAAAACAACTGGTAGTAAAAACCATTGAACCATCATCATTTCCCTTAACCCAACATTAGAGCAGACTTTACATAACTCTCCTGTCATGCTCACTGAAGTAATGACTGTAAAGGAACAGCTCGCTACAGAGATTATTAGGTCTTGGCAAAGTCCTTCATTCTGCTGAGTGCTTTCTCCTTTGGTCTGGGACCAAAATAAGCCTCTGACCTGGCTGAATTCTTCTCTTTCAGAACGAACCCTGCTGCGTTTGTGTGTTAGTGGTGGTAGCGTCTGTCTGAGCTTCACTTTCGTTTTATTGCTCTGACCTGTAGTAAATGCATCTGCTCTGACAAACAAATTGAGCAAACTATAAAAAGCAACTGAGGATAAATACTTGGCCATAAAAGCTAATGAGACACTACAAAATGTTTTCATGTGACTTGTATTATGTATGTATGTAAACAAACACGCTGGTTTCAAATGAACTAAATGTTTCCTATTCTGCACATATTCCTCTGTAGCCAGGGCAAAGAAAGCAGCAGAAAAGGAGGCAAAAGCCAAGAAACAGAAAGGCCCTAAGCCCACCAAAAAGCCCAAAGCCCCGAAACCTACCAAAAAACCCAAGACACCAAAACCCACAAAGAAACCCAAGGCTACGAAGAAACCAAAGGCAACAACACCAACGATGGCAACGTTAACAACCACAACCACCACCACTGTGAAACCAGACATTAAACATCCCAGTCTGGAGGAGGAAGAGGAGAAACTGTTCATTGAACTCGGCTGGGACAAACGTATGTATACTTTAGGAAGAAGAAAATGACAGAAATGATTTACAGTTACAAATCAAGACTGTAACAGACATGTAAACAGAGCAGACAAATCTTTCACCAAACTCACATTATGAACATTTGACGATTTGACTGAATTACATGTTATATGCAACAAGTGAAAGTGTCTGTGCTATAAGCATTTAATACTTTGTCTTTATTTTAGTGTTTCGCCCTGTGACCACAAAGGCACCTGAGTGGGAGGAGCCTGTGGAGCCAGACCTGGGTAAGATATACATGATTTATGTTGAACACAAAGTAGAGTTAAATAAATAAATAGTCGTATCTGTCTGTGCTTAAAATAAATAATGACAAATAAAATAATGCTGAGATGTACATATATAGGTCTTCTTTTTTTCCATTTCGTAGTGAGTGGTGTCTAATGTTAAAGTGTGGTCACCTACTGCTTTTGTACAGTTCGTATTTCTTAAACTAAAAAGAGCACAATGAACAAAACACACAACAGATCTAATGAGGAACGGTTACATTTTTGGCCCACCATAGTTGAGGGTGATATGGGATCTAAGTGGTTATAACCTGCAATTTCACCAATAGACTTTCACTAAATATTAGACATTGAACCTTTAACTGAACAGAAAATGTGACTCTTATGAATGTTTGTCCATGTTATTTAAATTAGCATGTATGTTTATATAGAGCAGGGGTGTCAAACTCATTTTAGTTCAGGGGCCACATTCAGCCCAATATGATCTTAAATGGGCCGAACCAGTGAAATAATAACAGTGAAAAGACTAAAATTACATTACGATAATGTTTATATCTACAATACTTCCTTCAAAATCTGAATAACATGAACAACTTGAAGTCTCTTAAGAAAAACAAGTGCAATTTGAACAATACTCTGCCTCAATTACAACTTACATTATAATTAGAAATAGACAATACATTTAGCAAAAGGAAGAATATCGGTAAAATTACACTTACTTCTCTTAGTACATTTCAGGTTGTTCATATTTGTTCAGTCAATCTACGTTCCTACTCTCACCGATGGTCATGAGCTCTGGGTCATGACCGAAAGGACAAGGTCTTGGATACAAGCGGCTGAAATGAGTTTCCTCTGCAGGGTGGCGGGGCACACTCTGAGGGACAGGGTGAGGAGCTCAGTCACCAGGGGGGAACTCGGAGTAGAGCCGTTGCTCCTCCACATTGAGAGGGGTCAGCTAAGGTGGCTCAGGCATCTGTTTCAGATGCCTCC
>JAPTYQ010000005.1:35439616-35456479 GCA_029814465.1 Ostorhinchus cyanosoma
ACTTTAGTAAAAATCATTACTGAAGCAAAACTGCATGAAGAACATGAGATGCATGTCAGATACATATAGGCCATTATCTCTGCACTCACTGAGAATAAAGGAGGTCACAGAATTTCCAAAGACTATGTGGGACAACATCATCTCCTATTATAGTATTTACTTTTATTGCAGAAGCTCAGTGGCAGCTGCTACTGCTGCATATTTCCTTGTGTCCCTGTTTACATTCACATTCAGCTCTGAACTGGTTAGTCCTGCTCTTCTGAAGAAAGCTTTCACACAGTGCATCACCAACAGCCTCAAGCCATATTTAGAATAAAACCTCAACTGAGGATAACAGACACATAGTTTCCCACAACCCAATCCAGTTTGTCTATGTGGAAAAAATCTATGCAGCTCTGTGGTTAAAGCTATATTATGTAGTGAACTTTCCACATCATGTCTGTCTTACCTGCAGTCTTTGGGACTACATCAGCACGGAGCTGCAAAACACACAGATATTTACATGAGTGGGAACTGAAGTCCAGAAATAGCTTGCACCTATGCAGCAGCAAATAAATCACACCTGACAGGAGCAGCAACAACGGTTAAAATTAAGCATACCCCAAAGTACTGGCCAAAAATCTGTTCTTTGCAGGGCATTTTGTGTGTACTCCAGAATGCATCAGATAACCTATTTTCCCTTTAGAACTGCAGTCTTCCATGGCTGTAACTAACCCACCCCTGTTAATGGGCGTTCCCTTCAGAGTATGTCCGGACACAGAGCTTTCTGGGATGTTATTCTCCTCACTAATATCAATATTCATTAACTCAAATTGTTAATTCAATGTAAAATTTCTATAACATATTAAAGGATGTGGGCAAGATGGAAGCCGGGGAGCTTTGGGGAAAACTTGACGCAATATCTGTCAGAGCTGCGGGCCTGCCGCAAATATACCTACAGATGTAGATCTTAAAAAAGAGAAAGAAAAAAGTCCTTTCATACTTTAGCTTAAAAAAACACCGTCATCTCAAGCATCGCTGAAATAAACTTGCTTTTCAATAAGTGCATAAATATGTGAAACAGGTCTTACCTCCATTATAATCCTACCAGCGCTGGAGCCATCAATGGTGATGTCAAAGTAAACACGGGGGTTTCCCATCTTTATAAATACGCCTGTGATAAGGTTGTGATGAAAACGCTCTTCAATGAATTCCTGTCAACGCGTCAGATACACTGTGTCTATTTAGGTCTGTATTTATATGACTCCTGCACCACTGATGTGAGGGCTTCAGGGAGCCAATCAGAGTATCGGATTTTTAAGCGGCTGCCGTATGGGCCAATAGGACTGCAAATGGGCGGGGCTCGGAAGGGATGCTTTGGAGGTTGTTGAGTTAGGTCCATGGTAACCCGCCCGGGCGGAGAGGTGACTGGTCCGGTGGTCTGATCTGGTGAAGCAGCACATTTCAATAGCTCCGCGGTGTCCAGGTGAACTAATTTAACGCACCCATAAGGATGTTGACAGAATGAGGTGCATGGAAGAAGTGAGGTAGTCCGCTCATTTAGGCAGATTATCAGAGAATGGAAATGGATATACATGAAGACTACCACTCACTGTGATAGTTAATTTTGGGGTTTTTTTGTGGTTTTTTTTAATAATCACCTCTTAAATGTGGTGAAAACACAGTGCAGCCCCACTGGTATTAGTCAACGCCTCCTTTCAACAGTAGTGCACAAAGGCCCCAGTAGACCCAATAAGCACATATATTTGCTGCAAGTGCATTTCTTAACCCACACATTTCCCCTTGGATGTCAAGCCAAAGTTAATTTTGGACACTGGTGATAGTTTAATTAGACTTAATAAAATAGGTCCAGCTCCCACAAGGACTCCTTAGAGGAATTCTTGCCTTTGGACACGTGTAGTTGATGACCCCTGCTTTGCGACATTACTTTTCATTTCCCTGTGAGGGAGCCTACAGTGTCCTACATAATGAATGAGACCTATTCTGTCACGTCCTGTGTGCAATGTCTTTCTTATTTAAGAAAGAAAAGAACTCTTGACCACCAAACTGGGCTGGAAAGGGGCCCGTCAAACATTTGCGCCCAGGAAACTGTGACGTAATTGTGATCTGACTAGAGAGTGTGAAACTGGTGGCCTGATTTGTGCAACATCTCTGCAAAACAGAAATAAGTTTGACTATTTTGTGGCTGATTTCTCTGTTAAAAAATCCATTTACCTTTACAAGCCGTCTGTAGTTGTTCTATAGTTTGACTGTATGACATACATATACTATTTTTATGGATTTTCATTGTTCAACCCCGATGATTTTAAAGATACAATATAGATAACTAAATACATACACTGAACTATTTGATGTCTTTCCATTCTTTAAGAGTAAGACATTCAGCTGCAACCTGCAGGCCTGTTTATACCACACATTAAAGTGGGTTTTCAGCCAGTATATTTTTATTACATCACAGTGTCCAGATTTTATGAATACCTAAATCTTAGTTAACAGTGCCATTTTATCACAGACCACGAGAATGTTCTTTTGTGCCAGTCAACACTTAGTTATCAAAGTCACTGATGCAATTCTGCACCAACAAAACAAAGTGGGCAAATAAAGTGATTTTAATTCTGAGTTTCAGGAAAGGGACAAAGTAACTGTAGGTACAATGACGATTATGATTAAAAAATAAATAGAAAATAATGGCAATTACAATGTGTTACAAAATATGTGGAATAGTTTACATATTAAAAAAAGCTTTTTCGCAAATTTGCATTTAAATAGTCCATAATTTCCAAATATAACATATTATTGTTGCTCAATTGGCAAAGAACCTTGTTTATCGTTGTCTTCTCTTAGCAATATTGGACCCCAAAGGGTTCAGTCCGAAAGTCATTCATAGAAAAGTGTCGGCTTTAAAAAGTGGTATTAAGAACAATTTTAAACTCGGCCTTTTTAACTGCATTAATGACTGTCCATTTTCTGTCACACATACAATTTGTGTGGTCTCAGATTTTTACCACTGCGTTATAAGTTTCTATGTATGTATACAGTGCTAACAATGATCCATTATCCAACTAATAACATTAATTTTACCATGATTAACAATTCATTTTCATACACACACGTTCTCTAATGAAAACAGTTGATTATACAGTACATAAACCCGTGTCATGATGGGTTATACATGTCAAACGATTTAAAAACATACAAATAGCTTTCGAATGGCAGAAAATGCCATGACACACAGCTGTACTCATTTACAGTATATGCTTGAAACCCCCCAAAGAGGACAACAGAGTGAAAGGTGGGAGTTGTATGTATTTCACAGTGCTGAAGGATGTAGCAAAATGAACCTCAGCTTTCTCCCAACTTCTTTTATTAAAAATATCTTTTAAACACCTCGGCCTTCTTTTTCTTTCTTGTTACCTTCGCCAAGGAGGTAATGTTTTCACCTGGGTCTGATTGTTTGTTTATCAGTAGGATTATGTAATAATCTACTGCACCAATTTGAATGAAAACTAGGTAGAAGTCATATTTTGGAACAGATTCAAAAAATAGACCTTTTGTTTTGACTAACATTAGAATTGGATTACTGGACTGTGGCGGAGGTACTTCCCTTTACTTAATAACTTTCTAGTTCACTTAGTGATAAACATTTCTTCTGCCGGATCACTTTATCTGCCCTTATCTTACATCACCTTTGGATCTTAATGAGTCTGTTCCAACTTCTGCTTTCCAAACAAATATAATCTTTAAACATGGATCCTTCAGCCTGTGACTTGTGCTATAGTTTTAATTGCTGGTCTGAGGAGTCAGTGCCTACTGCATGGACTGTAATATCCTTCACAGACAGTGTTTACATGTACAAAGAGTGGTCCCCTCCTTTACCTGCACACCGCACTGAATGAACTTCAAGGTAAAGCAGGACACTTCAAAACGACAAAGATACACAAAAACATATGCACACACGCACAAACTCATGCGCACAAAAAGACACTCGCACACTCACACGCACACACACAGAAAAGTAGTGGGAGCCGACAGACTGTAGCATCTTAAACTGATGTGGGTGGGGCTACGGCGAACAGAGAAGCAGAGGCTGGATTGGAAGATGACTGCTGTGAGAATGTGAAGGTCAGTTGTTCTCAAACAGAGACAGCAGGTCATCACTGCTGTTGTTGGGGAGGTCAGGGGGACCCAGGTAAGACAGTAGCTCGTCGGGGTTGGTCAGCTCAGGAAGAAGCTGAAACAGATGGAGAAAAACAGGAACTTGAGTTTGGTCCCATGTCTAAACGGTTTTAAAACGGTACAAGTTAAACTCATCACTGCTGTAATCACCATATGAAGAAATTAACCCCTGGGTTCATACAACACTAGGAGCATTTTAGAGGTGGAGGGTTGTGTTTATCTGGTTTTATTGACTTCCAGGTCTGGTCAGTGTTCTTTTATTTTAGTGCAAGTATCATTGACAATGAGCCTACACAGCTAAAGTTTCAGAGCGTGATATTAAGTTACAGCCTGCATCCAACTGAACACAACCTCTTCCACAAAAAACTGGGTAAGTCCATGTTAGAACCAGTGCTTATTTCGTTGATTCTGGCCTTTTTTTTTTTTAAAGGGTACCAGTACTGGCCATGCTTACGACATTAATTGTACTTTGTGTATTACTTATGAGCAAGAGAGACACAAATTCAGTAAATAAAATCACCACAAATACACTACACTGGACCATTTTATTACAAGAATTACGTGGGGGCAGAACCTATGGGGAGCAGCCATTGCTGTGTGAGTAGACAAGCAGCAGTCAATAAGCAAGATTGCATGGAAAGCATGTGTTCAAGAAGCAAACTACGGCTGGCATTTGTGAGGAAATGGGTGTAAATGGTTACCTAGTTGACCCAGTAATGTATGACCTAGACTGGAGTCTGCTGCACAGGGTCAGTGACCAGTCCATGTCAGCACAGGCAATCAGACAATACTACGTCACTGCGTCACTATTGGTGCTGGAACAGCCCGTGAAGGAAGCAACATGTCGCTGACCATGTCTGACTGACGGAGCTGTGACTCAGTACTCACACGAACTTAACGGGCTATGATGTATGTTACCACCCGAAACCACTAGTATTATACACGATCTAATGAAATAGCTAACAATGGAAATTCACTACAGACACCCTTTAAGGATATTAACTTGAGTGTACAACTGATTATACCAGGTGGATAGTAATACAGCTTTAAGATGGATGCCACACAAACGGAAAACAGAATTCTGAATATTACGTTCCATTTTGTGCAATTAGACATTTCTTAGTTCCCATATATCGTACACATGTGATGTTGAATTTTTTTTCTTTTTTTGTCTATATTAATTGCATTTATTTTTACTTTCTGCTTTGTTCAGCACTAGCCCAAAGACAAAGTTAGTATAGTTAAGTTCAGATACAAAGGAAAATTGGAATGAATCCTCAGTTGTTTTACATCTATATTTACACATTGTGCTCATTAGTGATTTTGATGTATGTACGATTAAGACCGTCTCCTGCTGTGCACAGCTTTTATGAAAAATAGACTTTTGGAACTGGGGCATTTTTGAAACATATCTAAGATATTCTAAAGACTGTTTGTGGAACCAAAAGCAGTGTCTATCAGCTCTGGCAGCCATGGTTTGCACCCGCGAGGTCACACAGACTAGGAGTAAGATATTGTGAATTTGACAACAAGAAATTGTAGCTAAAGTCAAGCGATGGTCAAAAAAAAAAAAGGATGCTTCCTGTTTATCCACTCACATCTAGTGTATGATCAGCTCCATCTACCCCGGGTGCTCCAGGGCCTCCCAGACCAAATGAGCCTTCAGTCTGCATCCGGGGATTCTGGGTATTAGAGTTCCGCTGTGGTAGTGGGCTGCCAGCATCACCCAGGCCCTGGTTACCATGAACACCTGAACTGTGCTGCTGGAGGATGTTGTGGGAGTGTTCGATTCGCCCAGCATGAGGCGCCTGTCAGTAGAGCGGCAAAAGCAGACAAAAATGAGACACAAAAATACGAGGGGATTGAATTTAATGTTGATAAAAAGAACAAAATAAGTCATGATAGTTCAAACATTAAGCATTAGATATATTCTTTCTGACCCTTTTTTAAGGACTGAACACCAGAAGTGTGTGACAGTGGAGGACAGACACTTTATTTGGTCTCTAGCAGCTGCATGCGACAGGAGTAAGCTTTTTGTTACGTGTGTGAGGGACGATATTTTCAGGAAACGCTGTCTCCTTCAGGTTCAGTTAAAGGCTCTCCACTGAACTCATAAGCCAGAAGGACAAGACAGTCAGTGTTGCTGAACACTGTAATACAACAGCGCTCTCTTGATAACACATGGCAGCCTATGATACACAAAAAGATAACCACTACAAAAATGACTGTTGGCTACATGTCATTTGTGCAGCAAACATTTGCAAAAAATAAAAAAAATGGCAGTATTATATCCACTAGTTGAAAAAATAGATCAAGTCCATTTTAACAGGGACAAGGTAGTGTCTGTTGCATAACAGATGCTCCTCAGAGTTGAGTTTTATTTGAAGTGAGCTCATGCGTCAGAGCCTCCTGGGCATGCTCTATTCAATAGGCTGACTGTCATTGATGCCTACTCAACCATTAAGACAAATGTCCTCAGTGGACTAAACTGGAATGAGGTTGATCCTGTGGCCAGAGGCTATGCCCAGAAAAGGAGGGACACATGTATGCTCTTGTGTGTTCACTCATAATATGCATTGTGCCTTATGTAAGAGGGGAGTCAGAAGTGTCTAACCTGGTCGGACTGATAAGACATTGGGGGTGGTGGTCCTGAAGGCGCGTACTCTCCTAGTGTTGGGGTACCAGGTGTGTTGGGGAAGTCTGTGAATCCTGTTTGGTTGGAAAATCCCTGGCTCGCTACAGCAACAAAAGGAAAACAAATGTTACTTCCAGTCTGCAAATAAAAACAGGTCCGTGAAGGCTGTTGCATAATAGTGAGCAGTGTAGCATGGAAGAGAAAGTGCTTCCAGCTGTGGAGCAGGAAGACATCAGTTGGATGAAGAGAAGGAGGAGGAGGAGGGGGTCACTAGTAGTCTTTACACTCAGATGGCAATCACTGGTACTTTAGAGGTTGAATTATTGTTCTGGGTCACCTCCCATCTAAAAAAAACAGCAGTCTGACTCAAAGCTTTAGTGCTTGTGTACACTATAAATACATTAAGGCCCTGCATCATCATAAAAGGGTTTATTTCACACAATGACCAGCTAATTGATTTATTACATTTTGACTAACAAAGGATATTAGTAGTTTTCTAAAAGAAATATACAAATTTTATTACATATACAAGCTAATCAATATATATTTCACAAAGCCTGTTTGAGGGTTAAATGAGATCTTTAAAACACTACTGAGAAGTTTATGATCTTAGATTTCCACTGTAAGTTCTAACTTTAAAAATGATAGCTCAAATTACAGCTAGTTTGAAGTTCACTTTAATCAATATTATTCATTAATTACTTTGAGCTTGATGTAATTCCAACAGTCATCCAGTTTCTGTTGAAGTCAAAGGTAATCAATTTCTAACACTTTTGATATTTTTTCCAGAGAGTAGAGGGGTGGAGTGATATCAGCTAATTAATCACATTCCAGCTTTCAGCTCCAAATTCTTAAATTGGTCTTTAGAACTCATTCAGTTTCACTCTGTACCATAACCCATGTGCAGGTGTGTGTATTACTAATTCATAGACCCTGACAGCTTCCCTCCTCTTACCTGGCCTGTTGTAGTCGGGGGTGTTCCTGCCCCCCGCAGTAACACTCTGGTAGGGAGAGGAAGCCGGACCCAGGGCAGCAATCATCTCCATCACATTAGGCAGGACCATGTGACTTGGGCTGACTGTGCGGCAGCGTTTCAGCACTGGCCCGTCGGGCTCCTCCTTTATGTGCAGATCTGGTTTGACGGGAACCGGCCTCCAACCACAGACGGGATCTATGGTAATCTCCTCGTAGTCCGAACTGAGGGCGGCAGAGAAAGACGAGCTGTTTAGTGACATAATACAGATTATTTCACTGACATGATTTTTTTTTTTTTACATTTCAGCACTCACTTCTGGATGTACACAAGAATCCCAAGCATGTACTGGTCCACCTCCAGTCCCTCCAGCAAAGCCGTCTTACTATAAACACAGAGAACAAAGAGCAGTTGAGATTTTGCTCTCACTGTGCATTAGAGTGCGAAATATGTTAACTCTCATAGCGTACTTGCACACAGGACATCTCCACGTCCCTCTTTCACAATTTAGTTGCAAATAGGACTCCAAGTCAAAACACTATAAAAAAAAAGACAGGAGAATAATGAGTGGATGAATGGATTTGGATAGATGCTGTAAAATGCATCAATGTGTTTGTGTTCATGTGACTTCACCTGTATGTGTCTGCAGTCGTGACCCCTGGCGGGCAGTTGGATCCGTCTGAATGTGATTGGGCATTTGAGAGACACTTTGATTGCTGTCTGCTCTACCCCATCTTCTCCGTTCATCCCGGGGGTCCCAGGGATAGTGCCAGAGCTGAAATTTCTTTTTACTGAAACAACAAATAAAAGAAACATGAGCAGGAGAACCATGACACATTCTCATGCATGGGCTTTTAAGAAAAACGAACAAAAAGCGTAAGAGTTTAACTCACTCTTAGTGATGCAGTGCTCAGCTGGCAGTAGTCTCTTTTTCATCAGCCCCTGGAGGACAGACCGGACAGACGGCCGGTGGACGAGCTGCAACACAAATAGATGGGACTGGGGACAAACAGAGGAAAGTAGAGGTTAAAAGAGCAACTCAGATACGGGACTTTTATAGATGTTGAAGGTGTAACATCACAGATACTTACACAGCAGCAGGCTGTTACAGTGATTTGTACAGTATTACGTCCTGGTTGACAAACTTGTTTCAGGTACAAAGGCTTGTGAGAGGTTTTGTTGTCACCTCTTTCAATGGATAAAGGTGTGGCATTGACACTCACCTAACATAGAAAAAAAGAGCCAAAAATAACAGGTCTGATTTAGTTGCCATTCTCTATTTAAACAAATTTTATGTCTAATACTATTTGACACCACAGACATGGTAAATTTTTTGGTGAATTAGTTTTGAACATACTGACTCTTTGTAGTTTGATTCTAAGGAACATTACAACTCAAAACAACTTTTGTAAAAAAAAACATTGTTAACACACTTCTATTACTAACATCACTGTACAATAATTTTAATATCACACAAATATCAGCCCTAATGATGACAAAAACTAGGCAAAAACAATACATACTGATACATGAAACATGAAGCAATACTTGCTGAAGTTCACAAGGGACCAAATAGAAAGATTTTTTATAAGTTTTGACGGTCTTCACATTTTACATTACTTTGTCTTAGGTGGTGTTAAGAATGACATGAGAGCTACAGCTGGACCTTGTGAGGGCAGTGTGTATGACAACAAGTCATTATTAGTATGAAGTTAGTTTGTGCTGAGCTATGATGACAGAAAAAAAAAACTTTTGGTCATTTCCATCTTACAGTCCTGTATCTTTGACCACACAATAGCGGTGTAAACAAATGTGAATATCATGAAAAGCCAAAGGGACAGTGGATGATACTTACTTGTACTGAGGCAGGCCAGTTAGTGTTCATCTGTCTGTCCTCATGGTGGTAACACTTAAACTGTAACTCCAGATCAGGTCTGCAGGGGGCAATATAACACAACTCTCATTTCATGACTGGGTGGGGTTATCAAACATTCCTCATCTTGAGCCTTAATCACTCAGGAAGAGAAACAGAAAAGAGTCCTTTGACTCTAAAAGTCAGTATCACATTATACATTTAGTTTTATCACAGCAGTCTGCTTTCACCTCACAGCACAGGTCGCAGTGAAAGTATCTGAAGGGAAAAACGTGAGTGTCCTACCTCATCATGAGTGTTTTGTAGACTGAGTCTCTCAGCTGGAAGGCATGGTTACTGACAGCCAGGTTGTGCTCCAGTCTGAAGGGCTCCAACACGATGCCGTCCCGTACTGGGAAAGTCAGGCGCAGATCGTCACTGGGGTTTCCTAAATGGAAAACATCTTAAATGACAGACGTCTTACACTTTGCAGTTTACCTACTGGAGTGTTTATACCAGAGTTGGGTTTTACCTGTAGAGGCCTGCTGAACCGTGATGTTGGGCTTGGTGTCTGGTGGGAGGTACGGGGGTTTAGTGTCTTGGCCAGGGGAGAGGTAGGGAGGCATGGCGGTTCCAGGGGTCATTGGAGGGGTTGGATTGCCTCCCATTGGTGAGGTGGGATACCCTGGCATCACTGCCCCCCGGCTTGGCTGAGACGGGGATGAGGAGCAATTAGACCTCAGTGTATAATTTCAGCACAACAGTTACCAAACCTTTAAAAGTGATGTGGGAACACAGAGTACACATCTTACCCCATTCACTGCAGCCTGTGTGAAGGCATTATATCCTCCTGCTCCTCCAGATGGCAGGCTGCCCTGACCATTGAAAGGCTCCGACTGGAAAACACAAACGGGAAACATGACACTGAGCTAATGATGCAGCTCTTTGGACCACCAAAAAACCAACAGTGTGGTGGAAATAAGATCAGAATTAAATAAAAAATTTAAATATAAGATGAAAAGTTACATAATATTAAAGCTTTTCCAGTGACAGAAACCAAGGTTTTAAAATACAAATGTTCATGCCAGTGGCAAGGTCAATAATGACGTAACTAACGGTGAGGAGTCATTACTCTCTTCCTTGTGGTAGTTAAACAGAAGTGTAGAGGAAGTGGTTACCTTATAATACTGTGGAGGATTTGGTTGGCCAGCTCCGGGGGGGAACTGTGCTGGGTTGTGTGATCCAGAATTGTACTGGCTCATGAGAGGCATGCGGCTGGAAGGATAAGAGGGTGAGGGGGCACATCGTTGCTGAGGACCAGTGGGGTACTGCAAAGGCTGGTTTGGGTACCCTGACATCCCACCGGAACTGTACTGCTGTACTGGAAAACCCTGGAGAAGACAGATAGGCGGATGCATGACTGGAAAGAACCAAAAATAGACTGACAATCCTTTAGGCAAGCAGAAAACAGATCAATAACCAGTTACATTGTGTAATTATTGATAAATATGCAATTATTTTTTAGATTATTTTTTCTGAACAGTTATAGAGAACACAGTCATGTCTTTGTATTGTATTAATTCAATAACTACTAAAAACCTGAAAATATTGATTTAATGTTCACATACAATGTAAATAACAGTGAAGAGCAAAAATATCACAATCACTATGTTTACATGTACGCTATTACTACAAATATCACGATATTCTAAATTTAACAGTATAGTCTTGGTATATTCTTAGGCCTTTTCTGAAATTTTCATAACATGTAGGATATGTTGATCTTATTCCAGTTTTATGAGCATTCTTTGGATACGAGTACAACACATTCGGAATGTGTGTCACAGTTGAGGTTTTTAACCCCTGTTTGTTTTCAGCTGGAGTAGAGACAAAGATCCTTTAAGGCAGAAATCGATGCCCTACAGGAATGAACTGATTGCATATGAACAAATATTGCAATGCCATCCATTTAAAGCAGTAGAGGGACTAAACAAGGGAGGCTATGTTTAAACAAATGTCTGCAAACAGTGGAAAATTTCTTCTCAAACTCCTACAAAACAGGAAAATATCCAGAATATAAATTTTTGTTAGCAATGTGAACAGTTTGTTGTCTTTCTAAGAAAAAAATTAAGATGTTTGGGATATGCCCCTGAAATCTAGAAAAGTGGGCTGAGAATACTCACATTAACATGAATGAAAATAAAACATTAAATAACCCAGAAAACATTGTATCATGTGGATTCAGTTTAAATTTGATTAAAGGAGACATTCATATATACAAAGAAAAACACATCATGGGTGTGTTATTCCTATTCCATTTCCCCTGAAAGCCCATGTGTGTGTGTCTTTGAGTAAAACTATAGGTTGGAATATTAAAATGGTAGCAACAACTGATGAACACTGACCTCTGAGTGGAAAGGCCGTTTAAGCCCTTGCTGTCCACCTGAATAGCCTCCGTGCTGGGGCATCTTCTGTGTCTGTGCAGGGTGAGAGGGATACATGCCCCCCGCGGATGGTGGAGGGACATGCCTGGAAGGGACCATCCCACCAGGATTCATCCCTGGAGGACCGCGAGGGCCAGAATGAGACAGGAACTGGGTGCTGTAAGAGGATGCTCCACCCATCTGAGAGGAAAACAGAAGTATGAGAGCAGGGGTAAAAGAAAACACTGTAGGTACTTTACACACCCTAACCAATGAGCCAAAGTGGAAAAAAATAACAGAAACATCATTAGCGACTTCAGCTGAGGTTGATTTATAATGTTTATTAGTAAAATCTGAATGTTAATGATAAACCACTTTCACCCGAACAAATTTGAACATACTGAAAACATGTGATATATTACTGCCTTTATTTATTGTCAATTTGAGACTTTTTCAAGGGAAAAAACAAAGATGATGATGGAGTTTGCTCTGCTTTCACAGTGACTCTCACTATGTAAACAGTCTGTAGTCTGTAGAGTAAATAGTCTGGCAGGGAGCGCAGTGTCAATTTATGTGACTTCTTTGCAGTTAATAAGAAGCATGTGTCATGAATCCGTGTTAGCAGCAGAAAACCAGCTTCTGCTTTGCACCCCTCCCACAGCCCTGCAACCTAACATCACAACTCCAAACCAGATGGAAACTGAAGATGTAAATGAAGAGGGAAACTGAAGACATCCTGCACAGGGACACTTGTCTTGTACGTCATAAAAATGGGGAAAAAATGCACTGTAATAAGTATTAAATGTCTGTTCTGCTGGAGAAACTGACCTGAGCAGCATGTTTGAACATTTACCTGGCCATAGTTCAGTTCCTGATTCTGTTTTTCCTGTATTGCCGCAACAGTTGCCGTAGCGGTGGCAGTTGCTGTGGCAGCGGCAGCAGCAACAGCAGCGGCAGCAGCCTGGGTAAAGTCTGAGGGAGGACGGACTCCCAGACCGGCTCCTCCACTGTTACCAGAGTAACTGAAAGGAGAGGGAAAGACAGCGACATGAGTGGGCTGTGAACTTGGTGAACTGATCAAATGAGTGTGTGAGGTTTTGTCACAAGCATGAGTCACAGTGGTGGGTGAGGAGCCATGTTGACATATGCTGATGCTCCAGCAGATGCATTGCCTGTAACAGCATGTTCTAAACAGTGTTGCATTTCATGAATAGAAACTAAATGTACCTTCCACCATAGGGTGGCGGATTGTAGGCGGCGTTAGGACGTCCATACATGACTGGTTGGCCGTAGCCCTTTGACACAGCGTCGCTGTATGACTGCTGCCCCATAAACTGAGAGCCCATGCCACCACCCATACCAGGGCTACCGCCAGGCATCATGTGACCGCCGGAGTTCTCACCCGGACCCATGGGTGCACCAAATACCTATAGGGAAAAGTGGAAAGAGAAGAGCATAATGACAGTGAACTGAACCATATGGTTAATCAGGGACAGACTAGAGTAATCCCACAAAGTCAAGTATTGAACATCCGACTCGCTGCTCACAGACACTGACATAGTCCAACTAAAAACATTTGATTTATACTGCAAAAAGAGAGAGATGAAACTTTTTAGATATAGATAGACTTTATTTTGAACATAAGTGGGCAAAAGAGAACTTCTCATTGAAGATGCTAAAATACCTGTTTTATGATGCTCAAGATCTTTAAATTCTATTCATTATAGAGCCTGGTAGATCAAACAACATTGCTGTCACAACAGTTTATTGATGATTAACTGCCATAGAAATAAATCCAAGTAATGATACAAATGTTATGTTATCCCTTTAGTGTGTGTAATAAGTTTATTTACACTTGTACAAGGAACCAAATTAAGAAGAAAAGGCATTTATCGTCACTGAACAGTGGAATAAATGCAAATTAATAATACATATCCGCTTGTTCAGCAGATTTTGTAAGCAAAACTAACACAGGACAGATTTCACAAGACTTAAATACACAGCACCTGTTATAAAAAGAAATTACTGATACTGAAATGGTGATGGAGACATTCATGTTAGATTTATCTTACTGTGTTCAAATGCGTGGAGATAATTCTTCTGATTATGCAAAATTATTGTGCATAACTCCAGTGTAATAGAGATAATTATTACAAAATAATAAAAGCATCCATCAAACTAAGCCTGATCTTAAATGACTGACACTAACTGACCAGCTTTTTGTGTCTTCTTGAGTGAGGTTTACTAAATGTAAATGCAACTTCTATGCATTAAAAGCCTTCTGTTAGACAATGAGGGGAACTATTGAAATTAGTTGTCACTGTAGCTTTGAGTTACGGTTACTTATCTCAAACCTACACTGCTGTGTTTCTACAAGGAGCAGATTTCTAAAAAAAAAAAAAAAAAAACAGGAAAAGAAGAAGCTTCTTGGCATTTTAAAACCAATGTTTACTTATAAGCAGTCACACATATTTCTTCTGATAATATTCCTAGTGGTTATTTTTCAGCAGCTCCTATAAATCTAAAAGGAAATACTTTTCCTATACGCTCATAAACAGGAGTAAAGTGTATCTGGCTACAAAGTTCAGGCCCGTTCATATTGCTCTAAACTGATGTAAAAGAATCTACCTTAGACCGCTTTGAAGGAGACTCAATAGTATGTTGGAGCATATTTATAAAGCAACTCAGTCCTACTCACCGTGAAGTGTAGGAGTAACCTTTAAGAGCAGCTCTCAAGAATTTATACACAACTTCATATGATCAGTCACATTAATGCCCTGAGAGGGATAATCAGTCATGCACATTTAGTCTACACCCATTGATACCTCGCTTAATTTCTTTAAAAAAATAAATTAAAATACATTCTTTAAATGTAAGATATCATTTTACACTTAAACTGGAGTAAATTCTTGCATTTACAATTGTGTTGAGTGTACTGGGAGAGCATAAAGATTTCTTTAAAGCTGCATATGACTTTCATCACCAATGTTTCATCAGCTGCAGTAGTAAGAGGCAATGAAGCCATTTCTGTGTTTGTTGCTGCTGTGGCCATAATGTGGCCGTGCGTAGCTCCGCCTCCCACAACGCACGTCATGACAAATTTCCGAAAATGCCCGACTGACCTACCGGCTCTGTCTATAAACAAATGGACTGTTTATGGTGGAGTACACTTCAAAACTGTTCACCATGGGGGAAGAGATTCAGGTGAGTAATCATGGAAAGACTTTTAGATTTGTGATACTTAGGCTATGACTGGTTTTACAGATTTTATGAAAAATTGGTGAAGAAAGTCATACGCAGCTTTAAACAAAGATTATCTTTCTTACTTTTATGTTCCACGTTGAGCCTAAAATTCACACTGATATATCCTCAAAAAAGGTCTCAAAGATGATGATATGAGATTTTCTTGCACAGGGTTTCCGCAGGAATCAGCAAATCTAATTTAATGCTTTTTAATGCCCCTTAAAACAAACTGAATGCCTATGTCCAACTGCACATATAGTTTTATATTAAAAAAATAAATCTTTTTCTTGCCCACATGGGCAGTGTCTCCTTCAGCCTCGGGTCCTCCACCAGAGGCCTGGGAGTCTGAGGGTTCTGCACAGGATCGTGTTCCTAGGATGGTGCTCTTTCGGACACAGATCTCTGACGTTGTTCCTGGTATCTGCTGGAGCCATCCTCTCGGCTTGGAGGTTACTGCCCCTAGTGCCCCAATCATTACTGATACCGCTGTTACCTTCACACCCCATACAAAAATCATTAAATGTTTATATAATCAAAATAAATCATGAATAACAATGTTTTCCCCCCATCAAGTGCATTTAATTTTTTAATACCTCTGGGAATCGAATTTAATGCTTTTTAATGCCTTTTAAGGCCTTAATTTTCACAAAATCTATTTAATGACTTTTAATGCTTTGTAATGACCTGCAGAAACCCTGTTGCATTCCTGTTGTAACAGCTTTGCATAGCTACAGTACATAAAACAGGAGGAGACAAAAATGTCCCAGGGTACTGAGTCATGTGTTACCTGGCTGTGTGTGGGATTGGTCACGCCCCACACTGTGGTTACTACAGAGAGAGATCCTGCGTGCTGATTGGTGCCTGGTTGCCAGGAGACTGGGTCATGTAGGAAGGGGCCGTCGCTGCTGCAGAAGGATATGAAGCAGAGTTAGTGGGATGGTTAGAAAGGTGCGTTTGAGAAGACAAGGCTCTACAACACTTTAGGTAAATCTATCATAATCCTCATGTGACCATTTCTCACACATTAAATTGCACGACATGCAGCACTTTGTCAGGGTTCACTGTACTGATAGAGCACAGAAAAGCAGGCCTAAAAAAGTGTCAGTCTGAGAGAAAAATGTACTTAGTGAGTCAACTATTAAACTGAAGCATTTTTTTTCATCTGACAGTTGAGGTTACCCACTGTTTCCTCTTTCTAAACCATTTCCTCAACAGGAAACTACCATAAAAGCATTTCTGTCATATTACTTTTAAGGTTTTGGATATTTTATTCTCCACATGGAATTTTAGTTTCTCCTTAACCCTCAGTACGTTTACATGCACATCTAAATTGAGCTATTGGCAATAACCGAGCTAAGGACTTAACTGGAGTTTCCGAGAAATCCGAGTGTAACTAGAGAATCAAATTATTGAGTGAGGTACGTTTGACTCCCAGACACTAGGTGGCGCTACAAGCCCTTTCGCGTTGGCATTCTTCCGCTTGGCGTCATGGACAAAGAACACTTAGTAAACAAACACAGCAGATTTGAAGCAGACGTGGTAGGAGGAGGACAACAACACC
>JAPTYQ010000005.1:35456579-35468296 GCA_029814465.1 Ostorhinchus cyanosoma
TCTCGTCACTTCCGGAAGGGGGCGTGTCCAGGCCAGTCAATAGTCCGGCTAAGCGTGGTTTGCATATACACGCCGGTATAGCTTGATTTAGAACCGCATTATCTGGCACGAATAGTCTGATTTCTAAAACTCCAGTTTGGTTCGATTCCAGTCCGACTAAGGTGTTTACATGGCTTTGAAAACTTCGATATTAGCCAGACTAAGGCAATGAGTCGATTTTCTCTAAGTGCATGTAAACGCACTGAGTGTCAAAGGTTTTTAAAAGTGCAAATGAACCCATCGATTGAATAATTCTTCCATTCTTTGCTTCATGTAAAAATCTGCCAGCTTTTTTTTTCTGTTTGTTTCACTGAACTACTCTTCATTTGTTTTTGGGATTCTTTTCTGAAAAGAAATGGAGTTGTCAATGGGCTTTGTGTTCAATGAAATAAAGTTTGAGGTTTGAGCAGATGTGAACAAAGAGACTTGGACAAAGAAAAGTCAAGGACTTAAACATTTTGTAACAAAGGATCAGGTTTAACTCTCTAAGTATTCAAACAAAGTACCAGCAGGTACTGAGCAGATCTGGCTCTAAAATGCCCAGGTTCCATGTCTACTTGAATGCTGTTTTCACATTTTACAAAACACATACAGCAAAACCCCCCAAAAGCATCTATGTGGTCACTGGAAACTGACCTCCTTTGTGTCATTTTACATTTATGATGGAACATTTTGATTGTCAAATCAGTGCATCAACAGGTATGTCAGAGATATTGACAAGAGAAAAGGAAAATAAACAGGCATTTGTTCTTCATTTTAGAGGAGGGTAGGTTAAATAACCGCTGAACAAAAGAGCTGCTTATTGCCCGGCCTTCATCCGCTCAGCTACGCTGAATGACAAAATTTCACTTTTCAATTTGCTTTCTTTGCATTCGGTGTCTCACTCCTTGCACATTTCAAAGGAGTGTTAAGGCATTCGTGGCAAACACTGTGACAGTCTACAGTACTCCTCTGTAATTCTCAGGAAATAAAAATGTCTTCACTCCTTTGGTTTATTTGATCAAAAAGTATTATTACTTACATGTACATATCAGAAAATATTTTATATTACATACCAGTAGCATATTTTAATAATATCTTTAAAAATGATAGAGACAATAGGTGAGTACTTTTCCAATACTCTCTGGAAATCTATGTAAATCTATAGGTTAATATGCATGCTTTGAAGGTAAACATCTAGGAAGATGACAGACGTCTGTGTATAGCCCCAAATCAGAATCATTATTTATTTTGCTTTTGCAGACTTCTATAGTATATACTCCACCCATTATTGGTGCAACATCTCTACAATTCAGACAAAAGCAACCTAACATCAGAAAGTCAAATGAGAATCAAGCACAACTTTAAGTGGCAAAAAGGCAAAGACCCAGACATACCTATTGACAGAGCAAGATGTGTCATCATACCAATTTTATTTCATTTAAGTTCATCCAACCTCTTCAGCAGCTGCCTGGCAGTTGCAGAATTATACCTCTTTCACAGATTAGGATGACAGATCAAATTACTTGCATCAATTCAAATGATTGTTTTTGCATGCTGGGTAAAATGTTTGCAAATATTAAAAATGAGTTCTCCCAATGAGCATAAAAGTAGCCGAAAGGTGCAAAAGGACTCAACAATTTATGGGAGGTGCTTACTGCCTTTGGCTATCTGTCAGTGGGACAAAACAGTTCTTTCTATATCTTGTTTGTTAATAAGACACTATGTCCTTGTTACAAAAGGAAGCTGGCAGAACAATAGCTGGATTCTTTGTCTCATCAAACTGACATTAAAAACCCAAACAATTCAAACACATACTTGGAAACACAGACGTTTCTGTTATGTTTGTGCCGCACAGAATAGTAGGAGAATGTCAGTCACATTCTGTGAGGAATAGTGCATGTTGCTTCAATATGCATATGTAAGCGGTGAAGCTCTGCTATTATTGTTGCTTTAAGCGTTTGCTTTGATTTATATTAACAAAGGATCGCATGACCACCTGAAGGTGACATACCTTCAGAGTGAAGAGCATACAAACCATTCAACTAAGCAGTAGCCTATCGTTTTGTTCACAGCTGACAAACTCTTCACAACCCAGAACAAAAAGGCAGACAAAGTTAGTGATAGGCGAGTGCACCCAGCATAGCTCTTAAATAATGAAGACTGAAAGTAAAGTCAATATTTAACATTTTAATGTACCATATATCCACAAACACTTCAAATTAATGTTAATGTTGCGACAGGTTGGTCATAGTGATGAAGTTGATCAGAGCAGTGTCTTTACATGGCAAGAAAGTCTATTAGTGCATAACTGTAAGGGAAACAAAGGGAGAATACACCCAGAGATCTCAAATTTAATTAAAATTGTCAATTATCACTGAGCTCAGAGGTCCATTTGAATGTGTAGCCATAGTTTCCAGGAGGTCCGAGGTCTCTAATAAACAATAACAAACCCACCCCTGGGCAACTCAGGTGAGGAGCCACATGGTGGTTCACCCGAGGACACCAAGCGTCACACCGTCACCCCCATTACGTGTGTGGAAGTGTACCTTTGTGGAGTGGGAGGCAGGGAGGGTTTCATGGAGTTGAGGTGGTTCATCGGATGAACGGCGGGATCATTAGAGAGCCCCTTCTGTCTTAAGTGGCAGCCCTGAGAGAAAGAGAGGGAGAGACAGCAGCACATACAAAGGTGGTTACTCAGAGCTTATTTGCTGCACAGCAACAATTTATCATCAGTATAGCCCACACTATAAGCACACAGCACAGGCACAGTGCCCTCCTACTCGGAGCCACTCACTTTAATCTGTGTGTGTATGTGTGGACTGCGCACATCAAAACGTTAGCCTATCAGTGACTGCTGTAGCTCTGATACCTCTCAAAGGAGGGGGAGGGGTACTGGAAGCTAAATTTAGCTTGCTGATTTCAAAAGGAATTTAAGAGAACAGAGATGTGAAGAGGCAGACTCTTCCCTCAGCACACCGACTTACAATCAGTCACCCACTAACGTGCACGCAACTTGTTCACTGCTCTTGTTCTGTGATTTGCTTCATTTAATAACGCCCCTGCATGTTTATCTGCCACTTTGTCTCCCTCAATACCAGATGTTTTCTTGGTTTCCTACACATTCCTCATCCCTGCTCCATCGCTGCCCCCCCACCGCCTCCTCCTGCCCCCTGATTTTTTCCTTTATCTGATGGTTACTAACTGACATGCTGATTTCTAACGTCAGAGCTTTGAACATCCCCTCCCCCCCTTTTGCTTTTCTTTGGTTTCCTTTTTGCACTTTGCAGATTTGGGTCAGACACCCCACATCTTGTGTAAAAAAAAAGGGGGGGGGGGCTCAGATCACATGATCACAATACCTGAATTCCCTCCTATCATAAGGCATCGACAGCCTCCAGACTCTACCTTGTTAACTTCCATCACAGCTGAACAGCTAAACCACACAAAGCAGGGGAAATGCGTATTCTCTAAGATGTCTCCCTTTATCTGATGCTGGAGATGAGCACAGCAGCACACACTGTACCTGCAGAGGACTGACTGAGACACACTGTTCTTTCACACGCGTTGCCTCTTTTGACCTCAGCTCCCTGACCTTTTCTTTACCCGCAACTCTGTCTCTTCACATTGGACCTGAGCTGTCATCCCACTCCTCGCTGTCTGTTCTTTTATAGTTGGTTTGTCCTTTCCTCTTACCTACTAGCAATTGCCATCACATTGTCTTTCAACACACCAGAACTGTTTAATCAAGCCTCACCTGACCCTCTCTGCTCCCAAATACTACTCTGCTTTTTTCTGATTGATTTCAACTGTGGGAGCAAAAGCAGATTTGCAGAGTTATGATTTATCAAAAAATAATCTGCAACTATTTTCAGAATAGTTAGCTGAAGTTATTTCTTAAGGTAAAACCAAGTTTGCGCTAGCAAAACCAAAATATTCCTCAATTATCTTTCTAATTTGCTATGCAAAATTCAGAATTCAAAAACTGAGGATTCTTAGTAATGATGGTATTACATAAACTCATTAAAACTGCAGTGTCTGATAGTTTCTTGGCATCGCTGGGCAAAAATTCCATAACTACCTTTCAGCGTCTTGTAATTCAAGTGGTCTGAGCGGAAACCCACTTTTTTTTGCAAGATAGAGAAAGTTCACCTGTCACAGATGTTTTTTTTCTCCTTGATTTCTCCAGTTTTAACAGAAATTCAGGAAAATTCTGTGAATGGCTGGCAATCGATAATGAATAAAGCTTCAGTTACAGCCCTATTTTTTCAAATAATATCTGGAAATGTCCATATTAGACTGTAACTGATGTAAGTTTCATACAAACATTAACTGACAGATACAAATAACAAAACATCCAAAAGTACCTCGTTAATAGTTTTTTGTAAATTCTGCTTATAGTGATGGAGATAGTCAACATTTTATGACCGTGGTTTATAAAATCTAATATTATTGCATAAATCATGAAACTGTTCTGTAAATTAAATTAAGATACAATAACCAAACCATATTTCTTCACATTTTATTATTTTCTTTTACTCTGAACTTCCATACTAACAAGTCATGTTCAGAATCTATTCTGTCACTTTGAATGTCCTCCATGTTTGTTTGTGTTGTCCTTATGCAAATTTCCAGCCTACATCAGTGCCATGTGGAGGAATGCAACGCTCCCACAAAACAAAAATACTGACACAAAGAGCATGAAGGACAAGAGAAATATTTTTCTATCATCAGATGATCTTGTCACACTGCACAGCCCAAATAGCTATTAAGGATAAGTTAAAATAAAAGAAACCCAACTCTTCTCACTGTGTAACTCAATAGTGTCACTCTCCATTCCTTGCCCCTGAATTTCCAACTACACATCCCTGTTTGTACCAAAGGTTTTGTCTTTACGGTGCATTTCCGAGGCTAAAACAGAGATCACCCAAATGACATCACAATGATGTCACCGGCTTATTTTCTCAAAAGTAACAAACCTCATCCACAGCCACAGACGACATGAAACACCCATTTCCACAGGCTATGTCGCATTGCTCATATGAGTAAACTGATCTCAACATGTAATAGGGTGGAGTTCATAAGATAAAAGTTACACTCCTGTGATGAAAAGGCAGTTTTTTACCACTAATCCAAACCCACTTTAGTCTCTGCAGATGACTTTAAAGCAGCTCATTATTATTCATTATTAATGTGAACCCAAAAAGCTACAATCACATTTGATTAAACTGCTTATCAATTTAAGTCAAAGAAACAGCTATTAATGTCCTCATATGGATGAAGTGCTAGAGGGTAGGCAGCAAGCCAGCATGTGAGTACAACTGAGTGAATACTTCCTGTAAAAAAGCAGTTATGACTTATTAGCTGCCAGTCATTCCCTTTCCAATGTGTGCCAGACTGCCTTGTAAATGAGAAAAGATTATTAATGCCAGTGCTTTGACATACATTTCTCAGTAGTCAAGATCTCAAGGTTTTATTCTTCAATTCATAAGCAGAATTACAGACAAGCGCAATTCAGATGTTAAATGACTAACTTGCATATTTCATAATTATGAATATCACCTAATCTACATGCTACAGAGGTGAGTGTGTTTACCATAGTCAGCTTGTTCTAAATTAGAGCATCTTTTCATTTTGCCAATCTGACTAATCTGCTTCCTTACAGCAATTTTCATTTAACAAGCACGAGAGCTATTTATCAGTGTTTATCGCAGCTATAAATACAGTGTCTTTGTGTATTTCTTTTATCAGATTAACCAAAAGGAAACTGGAAGGAGCTTTAAGGAATAAATTGTTTGCCACCACTAATAACATATCTGTCATTCTCTGTTCAACAGTGAACATTTTGTGGTTACTCTGAGGTGAGACTCAGCAGGAATATGAAGTTAATTACTAATTAAAAGGCATTGTAACAATACGACAAGCTAAAAATGTCTTATTTTTTCTAAATGAGGAGATCAGTGACATACAAAACAGTACAGAACACAAAAGCTCAGCTGGTCGACCTCCAGCGCACCTGCTTTCAGTGTTAAGTGCTAATTAAGACATTGAACATCATCTAATAGATTAACACGCAGCCTCTTAAACACAGAAGAGCATCCTTCATCATGAAAAGCAAATGTCAGCTCCCATCAAAGACAGGGCAAGATAGTAGCTAATAATGTAAGAAAGGAGAGGCTGTCTAGTGTACAGTATGCAGTCTGCTACAGGTGCCTGGTTAGTGTTATCAAGGTGTAACAGATGGATGCTGTTACATCTGTCAGTGTCCCATATGTGCTAAAGGGAGCTAACATTTAATGGAAAAAAAAGAGTAAGACAGGAGGTGACCAAAAACACACAAATAGGCTAACTTTTACAATCATTAAGAGGTCTGAATATTAGTTTGCTTCACTGGACTGTAACAAGAAACACAATTAAAATCTTATCACATATATACTGTGCATAACAAAAGCAATACATATAATATACACATACATACAACACTGCAGAACAAACCCATAACATTACACATATTTAAGCCTTGTGGTGTTGTGGGTTCTGATGTAGTTTTCAGTCTTTGTGCGTGTCCCTTTACCTGGACTTTACTGTCAGTTCACATAAACGTTAACTCAAAGTCAGCCTGGCTGGAAGCCAGGACAAGATGTTATTGTACTATGATGCAGGAAGTCATGGCCAGAGGGAAAACAGCACTGGCTACCTCAGGAGCTCAGGCAAAAACACAAACTGCAAACCAAGGTATATAATAGAAAATGAATGGTGAAGCATCCGCTGTACCAGCTCCGGTTCAAGAAACGCATTTTCTTTCTTTTACTCAGTTCCTTTATGGTGAGCCTTTTCAAGCATTAAAGACATGACGGTCATAGCTATTAAATGGTTCAAATCAACACATAGCTCACATCTACCTGCACACTCTGGTGCACCTAACCTACTCCAATACAACAATACAAACAAAACATGCAGCCGAATCTGCAGCGAAGCAGAACAAAGCATTGGAGCTGTGTCCATGCTGTGGAGGACTCCAGCCTCCCTGTGTGTTACCCATCAATGAAAATGAAAATAGCAGAGGTTTTGTTTCACCCACCTGGCTGAACAGTTGAATAAACGGCTTCAAACGCAGATATGTTGAAGCTGTCGTTAACACTAGACAGCGGTTGAAATTACAATCATTTCAATCTGAAAAAAGCTTGCTATAAAATGTGTATATAGCACAGGCTCTCATACGAGTAGAGCGGTAAGTTTGTCTTATCTATCGTGCCTTTATTGTCAGCGCAGACTGTAGGAGCGGAGTGGAGGATCTTTAACACGCTGCTGGCTGCGCCGCTGGCACCGTTAGCCACACACGGCTACTTAGCTCACGTTGTTAAGTTTGTGTAACGTTAGCCTGTCCCCCGTTATATCTACTAGTTAGCAGATTAGCTCCGAGGTAGTGAAGTCACCGAAGCGGCTGTACGCTGTCTTGTAATAAACTGTTTGTTGCGCTAGAGCTTACCTTAGGCTGCTCCAGCTGCCAGACGATGTAGCCACTTGATTGTAGACTGTTAAGTTAGCTAGATGACATTAGCCAGCTAGTGCCGCAGTCGGGCTAACGTTAGGAAACAAGACAAGGCTGCTTGATAACCGTATTGTCGAGCGTCGATAGCCACTTAATATATTAAACCTTGCTTTCTTTTTCGTATTTTACAGCCCAAGCAGGTATTAAGATGACTATTCAAGGCTTTAAATATTACAATGCTAACTGCTGTTCTTTATTATAAACTTACGTGCATTGTCATGTCTATACCTTAAGTATAACTGAAAAATAAGCGGTTAACTCGCTAATCTATTCAGTTGGAAAAAGCTTAGCAGGGCTGCAGTCTGTACATGGGCAGGCCATAACCTGGCAGCTCAGTATACCTTCCTCATTGCACAATGACCCACTATAATATATTCATGAGATCACAGGGCTAATGTCTCCCACAGAGAAAGGCATTTTCCTGTCCCTCCTCCTACAAGTCAGGCGGCTGACTGACTGCAGACCAGAGCAGCAGATCATTTAGGGATGGGGATCATCGAGAATTACGTCACCCGTAAATTATTACCTATGATCCATGGATACATATGGTATGTGATTCCATCCATGCACAACATGCACGAAGCATATTCACCTGCAACACCTACATATATGTGTTACGGCGTTGCCTCCCCAGCAGAGCCCATACACACACACATATGCATGCACGCACACACACACACACACACACACACACACACACACACACACACACACACACACACACACACAGCTAGTGGCGGTGTGTGTGTCACCAGAGCTAGGTGGTGTTTTAGCAGCAGGGCCAGTGAGTGTTTTGGAGTCATTAGAGGTGTCTGCAGTATCTTGCCAGAGGGCAGTGCAGCTTGGAGAATAAAAAGTCCAACCTGCCTGTGTTTTTCAGACCTCTGTTGCCCTGGAAACAGGTGCCGAGATTTCCCATTTCTTCGTTTTTCTCTACACTATCCATATCACTCCACACTCCCCCCCACCACCACCCCTCTCTCTCTCTCTCTACACGCTGCTACTTCCTCCCCCACGACCTGCCGCATAGTACACACACACAGACATCGCACACAATTCCAATCTACTGCAGTCATTTCACAATGTCACAGGACAGAGTAACTGACTCCTCCACTCTGCTACATAACTACACAACAAAACCTGAGAGATTACTGTACACACACCACTGAAGCCCTGACCCTCCTCTGACTGTGTGTGAGAATCTCAAACAACCATCGCTGCTGCATCAATCTGACCTCCAGCAAATGTCTGAGGAGAAAAATTGGGGGAGATGGGGAGGGTTGAGGAGACAAAGAGGGAAGCGAGGACTAGTGGGAGCAAAAGCAAAGCTGACTGCACTCATTTTGAGAATATATGTGTCTCTGCTGTGTGTTTTTGATGAAAGCAAAGATAGAGAAGGGGACAGGAAAAGAAAAAATCTCTGTCTAGCTTCCCTTTCACCCTAAGGATTAGTAAACTCACGAGAATATAATTTAGAGCCCTGGCAGATGGCTCACCATATTGTGCACCCCTATTTCATAATTATTTTGTACACCTATACACCTAAAATATTGAGGAAAGGAAACATATGTGTTGTCACCCGGACCAACATGAACGTCAGAGACACACTTACACTGCCCCTGTCTCCTCACTTTCAGGCCTTTTTAAGTCATCCTTGTGTTTCTGCAGTGTTATGTGTGCATTCCTTTGTAGTGACTTCTCTTTGGCAAGAGCCTGAACATTCCAGGGAAATGGCTGACCCAGAATAACACACAGACGCAGGATGGCTGAGTGAGTGAGGTCCTCCACCCTTTCATTGCCCAAGCATACATAAACCGCTGTTTCCTAACAGACATATGACCGTTCATGTGGGAAAACACAGCAAGCCATGCTGTATTTACAAGAGGCTGCTGGGAGAGCATCACACATGACTGTCATCAGAAGAACACATGACAGTGTTTGCCTTCGAGCCACTCCACAGCTCCATTGTCATGTCCAAAAACCATACAAGATCTTTACTTCCACCCTGGTTTCCTCAGTGACTCCCAGAAAACTCTCCTGGTGTAGATGTCTTTTTCTAGCTCCAGCATCTGTGACCTTCTGTTTGGGCATGTACTGTGATAGAGCAGTGGACTATTTTTACTCCTGCTTGTCGCAATTAACATGAACTCCACTCATCCTTCTGTCCTACGACCCCTGATTTTCATCTTTTTACATGCTACTCCTACGACCATCTGGTGCCACACACTCAGCTTTCACTTGGATTCTGATCTCAGCTGAATCTACACAGCCGTGGAAATGAAATTCTCTAGGCTCCTTTGGCTGATTTTTCATGTAGGTCTAGGTGTATTAGTGCTCACATCTGGAACAGCTGGACTGGAGCTGAGGTACTCTACCACTGTGGGTCCCTCGAGAGACGCCAGCATGTGCTGAACTGAGCAGCAGCTTCAGTGTTTTGTCCCCACACCTGCCACTGTGATTACCTGTTACCTCCCACTTACTTTGGTTTTCTGTACTGCTGGTTCCACTGCTGATGGATGACGCCCTTTCCCTTGAACCAATCAGCAATGGAGTAATATGTCTTTTGTGGAATAAGACCAGGCACAAGCTTGTCTTCCACAGTTAATGTAGGCTGTTTGGCACAGAAAGCAACTGCATATAGCTATGGATTCTATTCATTTATTTGTTTCAATCCATTTTAAATAATGGATAGAAATGGGACATAGAGGGTTACTGGGTTATTTGCGTGTATGTGGGAGGTGTGAGAGTAATTATTGTTGTTATTGTTGCTATTGAACAACTACCACTGAAATGATCAAATCACACATTTATTATGGTGTAGTTTTGTGCAAATGGTCGGAAAAAATCTAAGCCTGCACACTGCTGCCACCCCGTGTTTAAAAACAAAACTCTACATTCATTCAGGCAATCCTACGAATATCTATAATTGTAAAAAAAAACAAACAACAAAAAAACCCCGTGTATTACAGCATTCCATTCCATACTTGTCATTTTTTAACCCTTAAACAGGCATCCACAACCAAAACCATCTGTTGTCCTAAAATGTTCAATAACCTTTCAACCACTAATAGTGTCAATACAATTAAATAATTCAAATGAAATGTAGTTTTTCAGCTTTTATCAGAATCAGATTTGGCATATTCGGATGTTAAAAGACTCCATAGTCAACATGGAATCACCAGTATATTTTACAAGTAGTATTAAGTAGTTTGACGAAATAATTGATGACACTTGTTTTATATTCAGTTAATGATACATTTTGCTGTGAATGTCTATTTTTCCTGAAATTTTCTATGTTTCTATATTATATACTTTGAATTTGTCCTGAGCTTTTAGGGGCATTTATATGATCAGTAGATTAAATATAATAAAATACCAGATTTTTATTGAAAAATGTAAAATTTAGAGTATAACATTATAATAAATGCGCTAAATCACTAAGGGAATGTTAAATGTCGGTGTGTGTGTGTGTGTGTGTGTGTGTGTGTGTGTGTGTGTGTGTGTGTGTGTGTGTGTGTAGCTGGAGGCTTTTAAGGGTTGACACTATAATCAATCACTATTATTATTATTATTGTTGTTATTATTATTATTATTAGTAGTAGTAGTAGTAGTAGTAGTATTTTCTTTTCTTTTTTTTGTATTTTTTCTTTTTTTTTTAGTTTTCCATACATAAATAATCAAATTTCTTTATACACTGATTTGTTGGCTGTAAATGAAGCAGGGTCAGGATCAACAAACTAAACCACCAGTAGCTTCCTGTAGGATCTGCTTACACGTATGTCCTGTTATGGTTGAACATTATCACAAACTTTGCAACTATTCGTCCTGTTTGAATTCCACGCACAGATCTCTTCCTGCTGTGTTTATACGAGCTGAGAAATGGGAGTGTGAGGATCCACGCTTTGGTTTCATTTTCGCCCCTAAAGTGAAAGTTAACTTTATCCTGTAGGTTTAAGCTTTTCGACTGCGTATGTACCGATGAACCCAGCTGTTCACAGCCACTGCAGACTATTAAAAACACATTTGGTGTCGTTTTGGGTTTAGAGTAAGTATGTTTTTTACTTGGTTTAGTACATTTATTATAACATTACTCTCACATTTAGACTAAAGTTAAGCTAGAATCGTCAAAGTGTCGTTTGGTTTGTTA
>JAPTYQ010000005.1:35484308-35509022 GCA_029814465.1 Ostorhinchus cyanosoma
GATAGATAGATAGATAGATAGATAGATAGATAGATAGATAGATAGATAGATAGATAGATAGATAGATAGATAGTCCACATATATTATGCATGAATTAACTTCCAACTTCCTTGACAGGTTTAGATCATGTTCCTGTTTTGCAGCAGTATAATCTGGTTTACCTCATATTTTTGTGTTGTGACGACTCCTTCAGTAATGAGTTTTTCCACAAACTTCTTTAGTACCCCCTTCTGTTTTTTGATCTGCTTGTACATCAGTGGCTGCGTGAACATGGGCTCATCCATCTCATTATGGCCATTACGCCTGTAACACACCTGAATGTGGATCCACAAGTTTAGACATACTGTTCTGATTATACACTGGTTACAAGAACAAGAGCAGCACACATTTCCAGCAATTGTCATTCAAGGTATACTCAACTTCTTTTACCTGTACAGCAACATAACACACTCCTTAATTCCAGGAACCTACACAAGAAGCTTCCATATTTCGTGCACAAGCTTAATTTGACGTCAGCACAAACGTAATTTCTGTCAATCACCATGTGATTTTGTGGAACCAGGAAACATCAACCCAAAATGAAACTGAAAGTGTTTCTTTTAAAATTATACTGCATAACAGGAGACAGTTCAGGCTACATATGAAAATTTAAATCTTAACAGTATCTACAGTAGTCATCTCCTTTGTTACATACCAGATCTACAACCACATCTTTGTGGAACGTGTTCCTCCACTCCGCTGCAACATTGCACACATACATCACAGCCTCTGGGTCATCTGCGTTGACGTGAAAGATGGGTGCATTAACCACTCGAGCCACATCTGTGGGATATGGAGATGAACGTGCCATCCTCGGATCGGTGGTGAAACCAATCTGTAGGGATCAGAGTATCTCATCATTGAACAAACATAACCTAATGTAACCAAATGAGCAAATTTAAAGTTGTAATAATAATATAGAACTTGATCCAAAGTAAGAAACTTGTAATATAAATCTTTTTTCTGGCACGTATTTGGAGATCCTTTTTCAGCTGTATCTCATGCTGTCAAACTATTTTTCTATTCTATATAAGTAAACTCCTGGAATTCTAACCATATAACAACACATAGTGCAATACTCTGAAACTAAACTGGATAAAGGTGCCAACATTTATAAGAAATCTGACACAGTTTGATAACACCATATGTTTTCTTTTTTTTCTGAGGTTTCTGAATGTACCATGTAGACCCTAGCACTGCTAAGCCAGTTGGGTCAGTTTCTGTTCATTCGTTTCAGAATGACATATGGGATGGGTACCTGGTTGTTGACAACCACATGAATGGTGCCATGAGTGGTGTAAGACGGAAGATCAGATAGATGGAATGTCTCATAGACAATACCCTGGCCTGCAAACGCAGCATCACCATGAAGCAGAATAGACATCACCTGCAAAGTCATTCAGCAGGTTACATATGACAAAGACACACATATTTGTCTGACTGTTCATGTGAAAATAAATCATCGTACCCTCTTGCCCTCAGTGTCACCACAGTAGAACTGCTCAGCCTTGGTCTTTCCCTGCACCACGGGATCCACCGCTTCCAGGTGGGAGGGGTTTGCCATCAGTGACATGGTAATGTACTTGTCACTGACTCGATTCATTCTCTTGTGATACATCCCCAAATGATATTTCACATCCCCAGATCCCTGAGAGCCAGAAATAAGGAAAGAGGCATTACAAATGCAAACACATATGCATATTAACATGTTTATTACCAAGCAACTGGACTGTGGTTGTCCATTAATACTGAAACAATTAGTGTATTAATCAAATACTTAATCAACAAAGAATAACTGTGACAAACCATCATACATTTAATGTAAGTACATGACTACTGTTGAGCCAAAATAATAAAACTGAAGGAAAGAAAGGTTTTATTTATTAGGCTGGGAATGATCATACCATGACTATAAATTGAATTTAAGAGTTTTCTTGGATATTTATATCCATAGATTAACTGAAAATGAAAATTAGTTGAAACCCTCGAACATATGAAAAGGTGATGTGCTAACCTCATCTGCTGCCTCTAATTTGGAGTCAAACTGGCAGAAGATTTGGTCCAGCTCCTTCCTGATCACATTAGCCAGCACATTGAGCCTGCCTCTGAAGAGAAATGACAAAATATAAGATTGCCTCTTCCTGTTCAGGCTCTCATCACTTTCAGAAGACATACTGTCTCTGCATACCTGTGAGGCATTCCCATGATGACACTCTCCACTCCGCTCTGACTGGACTTGTCAATGATGGTCTTGAGGGCTGGGATGAGTGACTCACACCCTTCCAGACCGAAGCGTTTTTCTGAAGACCATTTTCTCTGAAGAAACTCCTCAAACCTGTTAACATGCCACGGTAACAAGGTTACATCACACTGTAGTTCAAAACATTTGCTCTACACAGTAACAAGAACACCTTCTTCTCTAAAGGATTGTTATGTTTTCTGTACTTATGTGGTAAAAATGCGTCTTAAAGAATGTAAAGAAACACAGACAGACCTGGTGGATCGGATCATTCTCCCCAACAGGGTCCTTTTCTCTTCTGGACTGAACTGCATGATTCCTGGTGTCTCAAACTTCTGCCTGATCCACTGGCACTGCTCCACATCATTAATGAACATGAACTCCACTCCAATATGCTGACAGTAGGCCAACTGTGACAGAGGGAAACCTCACGTGTGAAAGTGTTTGTCATACACTTGAATCATATATATTGAATATATTGGTTTGGATATAAGGATGATAATTATTGCACTGCTGATCTACTGTATTTTAACACTTATTTCACCTCAAGGCGTCGTATAATCTCTCTGAGTGGCAAAGTGCTCTCCGTGCCTCCAATGAAGGTGGTGGTGGGAAGACGAAACACTTTGTCCAAGTCAGATTCAGCCAGTCCGTAAAAACCTGCCAGAGAGATATTGATAAGGGAAAATTCCACCAAACAAACTCAAGCTCGAGCAAGCTAATCATGACAAGAGGTGGCTGGAAATTGACAGAGAAACGTTGCAACCATGAAGTCAACTGTTATCAGTGTGGTGGAAACTACTTTGAAAGAAGAAATTGGCAAAATTCCAAACACATCAATACTTCACAACAAGTGCAGCAAAGTGGGGTGATTCTTCCTCTGGCGTGATGATGACATTGCTGTGTAAGCACCACTACACAAAGACTGAGTGGTGGCTGGCAGTCAGTCAGGACGAAAGACAGAGGCAGTAGGATGAGTTACACAAGCTTTGATTTATGGCCCCAAATTCGTAATTTGTACTGTAAGTGGTTAATAACGATGAAATTGTGAACTAAAACAAAAAAAAAAGCTTAGCTAGCTTAAAACGCATTAATTAAAATTAGTCACCAGCAAGATACTGCAAAAAAGTAGAAAAACTACTGCTTCATTTCTCTCCGACACTGACCAAAATAATGACAGAGATAAAAGAAGGGTACAGAAAACACCAATGAAGTAAAGATTTCCTGGAATTCATGATCCCTCTTTTAGGTTCATCTTTTTTTTTTTTTTAACTTACTGCAGCTGTCTAATCTCGTGGATTAAATGTAGTCCAACTGTTACAGTCAAGCCCCTCACCAAACAGAAACACAACACAGAAATAACATTACAGCTGTTATACTTTCTCTGCTTTTCCAAAGCTAAAAATGTATTTGATTTACATGTAGTCACTAGATTGTAAGTGCAACTCTCCACATAGTTGAGTGCTCTCCCAGTCATGGTTTAGAGACTCTGGACTAACCTGTCCAACGAGACAAGGCTGCTGTCTTCATTAAACCTCCTCGTACCATTTTAGATGAAACTTGGTGATCTTTTAAATAATTCAAGTTTCAACCTTGTCTATTCAAGCAAATCCTCATCTGAGAATGTAATAATTGATATAATAAACAATAATACATTCTCTCTCTCTCTCTCTCTCTCTCTCTCTTTTTTATTTAAAAGATCGTAGTCCAATTAGGTTTTAATATTTTCTGTGAGAATGTGATATTAAGACTAAAGAGAAATTTAAGAATGCTGGTTGTCTTTAAATGTTCTCATAGTCACTGAGAGCATTTGAAATGCATGTTACTTAAACAGGAACTAGAGTGAGCAGACTCCCACATTATTGTAAAGCACAAGTGCATTAGTTAAATACAGTGAGAAGGATATATTATGCCTTAGCTGAAAGCAAACAGACCATCATACATTAGATGTGCTACTTAAATACTATGTCTACAGAAATACTGTGGAGCTGTACAGTCTGAGAAATACACTGTTTATCTAAAAGCATGTGACATCCATGCTGCACCAAACAGAGATAAGACAATATGGAACAGAGGAGGGGTTAGAGGGTTGTATCTATGTATGTTTGCTCATCTCTGTCAGCAAATTAGTGCAGGGTGCTTCGCTAAGGATGAGGATTTTCAGTCCAATAAGGCAGAGTCAGCTCTCTGTTATATAAGGGATCTTTAGACTTTACACCCACCCTCTGAGTGTTGCCTTGTACTAAAAACACAGACTTTGTTTTCTTTGATGGTTAAGAGTAAAGGCTGAATCCACCACAATAATCAAGTAGTCCCTCTGCAATCTAATCACAGTAACATTTTAATGAAGCAGGCACAGATAAGCTTGGATAAGCCCTGTTTGACCCTGCTGCCAAATGAGCAAAGGTTAGCAGGAGGCAGAAAACACACACCTCCTCTCCATGCAGTACTACCCTGCAGGTTGATTATAATACAGCACAATGCTCTGTGTCAGTGCAGACACATTCTGCATGAAAGGCATACACCAGCACAGAAGGCACACTCAACACTGACTTTTCACCACAGGTATCAGAAGCTGAAAGTTTCTTAGTAGAGCTTGTTGTTATTAATGTGCAGTACACCATGTAGGGTTAGTGTCTAATAAAAGAGCAAAGAGCACAGGGTTTTCATGTCCTACCTTCAAGAGTCAAATTACACAGACGTTCATTATAATGAGACAAGTCTAGAGGTATAGAGAAACAAACACACATGTAAGAATTACACAGAACTTCTCACACATTCTCTGAGGCTGACATGGACCTCAAACCATCGACACCGTCCTGTTGTTTGACCTCTGTGTGAACCTCAGTGTCACAGGGACAAAGCAGAATTCTAAAAGTCTAACAATAACACTATTAGCTGTGGAAACATCCTATTACAGCTTATAACAATTACCTGCTGTAGAACTCAGAGGCCCTACCTTTTCATTAGGCACAATGACTGTTTTCTGCATGCATGCATAACATACTGCAACACACACTCACTTTAAAAGTTCTTTAACCTTGCACTCTGATGATATACAGTCACAGAAAAATTATTAGACCACCCTTGTTTTCATCAATTTCTTGTTATTTTTAATGCCTGGTACAACTAAAGGTACATTTGTGTGGACAAATATAAGGATAACAACAAAAATAGCTCGTAAGAGTTTAATTTAAGAGCTGATATTTAGCCATTTTCCATGTTTTCTTGGTAAGAATGAAAATCACTTCAGTTCTTACATCAATATCTATGGCATTGTACTGACAAAAACAGGGCTTTTAGGATTCCATGTTTTCTTTTCTGTCTGTTTTAGTCATATGATACACACAGGAGTTAGTACTTGATTGCATAACCATTGTTTGTGATGACTTTTGATGGTCTAATATTTTTTTCCGTGACTGTATATGTCAACTTGATGATAATTTCCCACAGTAACAAGCAGGTGGGTCTGAGAATGTCATGTGCAACAGATAAATAGTACAAATTTGTGGCATGCTAATTTTGACAGCAGTGTAATGACACTACTGTATCTCAAACTAACAACCATAAAATATGCTTTTTTATCTTTGGTCCTCCCTGACCACAACCTGCAATGTGGTATATACACAGATAAGACACACATGCCAGACCTCTAACTAATGTTTTACTAGGAGTAGTTTTTTACTAATCAATATTAAACCAATAAAAATATTTGCTCATTGTCCTGGTTTGGGTGGTTTCCTTTGCTTACTTTGCCCTGTTTCTAAAAAAAAAAAAAAAAGGGTTTTCTTATAAAGTAAAACATCAGTGACCCATTAATAATGACTTTCTTGCTTTCTAATAAGCCATAAATTCTACAAATATTAATGCCAATAAATTATCAAGTGGATCTTTCATTCCACTTATCTATTAAGTCCGCAGTTTCATAACAACTAATACTTCTAATCAACAAAAATAACCACCAGTGTTTGCAGAGCCTTTTGTGTCAACAAATAATCTAATAACTTCCCTTGCCTCTATGTGGCTCAGTTTACTTCTGGTAAAAAAGAAAGCTGTGTCAAAACTTCTGCACTTTCTTAGATACAGGACTGACTCCAAACAGGTCAGGTCACCCAGTGCAACTGTGCGGCCCACTGATGTGTTTTCACTACCCTACCCACCACAGGGGAGGAAAGGGGTATTGTTTTTGGTTCCGTTTGTTTGTTTGTTTGTTTGTTAACACTTCAACAGCAAAACCATTGGTTGAATTCATACCACACTGGGTTTATAGATTGCCAATGACCCAGAACAGATGTTATTACATTACGGGGAAAGGTAGGTCAAAGTTCAAATTTTTATGACTTTTTAAAATCTTCCCATCTATATTATAAAATCCAAGTGGCCTCTGTGTGTGTGTTCATGCATATGTGTGTCTCGAGATTCAAACAAAATCCGGAAAGAGCTGACCACTGCAGTTTGTCATAGTTATGTATTTTTGGTCAAGCAACAGACTAGTGGAAACGGCAAGTTGATAGGACCAGTATTTTGACAGATATTAATAATTTTGGAAAACAATAGCCTTACAGTCACATTGCTGGACCATAGTGACTGCTGGACGAATATGGTACACATGTATGAATACAGAACAGTATAAAAACTACCACATCTAGAACCCATGGATTCCCATGGGTTTACTTATAATGGCGAAATTCATGCGAGGGGCAGGGTTTGTTGTGCCTGGCACCATTTGTTCAGTTAGTGCGCTGGATGGATATACATAGATACTTCTAAAACAGCCACCATTAAACAACTTGTATAACTTGAAAGCAACATTCATACTTTGTGCTTTGCAGCAAACACTGTGTTTCAGACAAAGCTCAGATGATAAACCTTGGTCCACAATGAAGGTCAGAAAGGGGGATAAGGAAAGCATTGGGCTTTTGGGGAATTGAATGTTTTTGGCTTTCTAGTAAACAGCCTCTTCTATCCCCTCCTTACTAGCTCTTGACCTTTTTTCACACCCTGTGTGGTATGAATTGATAATATCAGAAAGTGTGCCTCAGGTCGACAGCTGTGATACCCCAAACTCTGGTGTACAATGCAAGGTGTGGCAGCCACAAGACATAAAGACAAAGAAGTGGGAGAACAATACTGAAGAGAAGATCTTCAAGATTAGGGTATGGATGGGTGTGACATAGAAGAGGAAATTAAAAGTGTAGAAAGAGATTTTGTGTTCAGTGATCATCCAAAAGGGCAAAAATAAGACCTAAAGATCCAGCATAAAGAAAACCTTAAACACAAAGATTGAAAGGAGAGACAAATGACATCTTTTTCTCACCAACATTCTGAAAACCCACAGCACATGGGGCGTCATCAAAGTCTACACAGCTGATGTCCAGGGGGTCCAGCTTGGCTATGTGATGCCCTCGTACCTGCACACACCAGGGCAAAACAGTTCAGAGTGTGTGTGGAAATGCAGTTTAGCCTTTCTCAAATAATTTCTGCAACCTAGTGTCTGTGCTTTCCTTGAAAACTGTTGACTACTTCCTGTCAGATTTGCTGATATGTTTACATGTGATAGGAAACTCTCAGACATACGTTTATCAGAGGTTGTAAACAGGCCCCTAAAACACCAGTTCAAAAGGGCATGAGTTAATGAAGACACGAGAATGACTTATTTATGAAGCCACATGGACTTTTTCTCACAAATTTACTATTGCTTACAAAAAAGTACACAACTGCATAACACAAGAATTACTTGTGTGTAAACAAATGGAATGATAAGCTGTCTGGCCCTTTTGGGTGATTTTGGATTAATATGTCTAATCTTTATGTCTTAATATGTCTAAAAGTTGAATTATTTCATAAAATACTATTCTTTTCAGTGAATTTTACTAGTTGACTGTGAGAACTTTTACCTACAGAATATATTTTAGTCACTGTAATGGTAATAAATGTATTATTACTGCCAATGAGTGACAATAGACAAAATAAATTATATTTGTTGGAATAGGAGTGTTATTTGTTTACCTGATATGCTCGTATGAGTGAATGTACAGCTAAGTGATCTGCCACCAACTTCTCCATATTGGGCTGAGCTCCCACCAGCGTCTGGACACTGGCCAGTCCCTGAGCAGTCCCACTGAGGGGTGGAGGACTCTGGTAGGCCATACCAGGTGGCACCCCAGCGTTAGCATTACGAAAAAATATATCCCAGGACTACAGAGAAAACAGAGGAAACAAGAGGGAACAGGGTTAGAGGAGAAAAGCCACTCAGCAACATGTTTAAACAAATAGTAAAGTACTCGACGCCTATGGTTTGTCCCTAAATCTCATGGCAGGTCAAATGCTCATTCATGTCAGTGAAGATGTACACACAACACACTGCCATTAAGCTCATAGTCAAATACACGTTTAACCTTGCATCTAAGTTTCTAACCAGAGAGGAGAGTAATGAGCTTAAAGATGTAAGAAGCTTTTAAGATCAGTGTTGTCACAGCACAAATAACACCCAACTTTCATCCTCTGTCAAGGATGTCAGCTTACAGGTAGGTTGGACATAACACTGAAGAGGATCGAATGACTGTAACAACAGCACAATCACACAAATTCATCAAATTAAATCAGAAAAAATCTGATATTCAGTAAACATCTTCAAAGGTGTAATATACAACATTTCTGCAGTAAGATAAAAAATAATTTTAAGAGCTGTTTGTCATTTCCAACAATGTTAAAAATTAGCAAAATCTGTAATTTTGTACAACGTTGCTGTTTTAGTAGAACGTATTGACATAAAGAGACTTCAATGTATCATATCTATATTCATCATTTCTGCCCAAGTCACATTAGATAAATGTTCATCAACCATGGGGATGAAAACAACTCCCAATCAGCTTCAGAATTCCTTACACTACTATGTGTCTTATTATTCTTTTGAGAGTGCACTGCACTAGTGACAAAAAATTTTATCTGTTTACCTTTCTATCAAAACTGTTTGTTTTTACATTCTTTTGACCGCTCTACAATGTGGATGCAGTGCCAAATGGTTGTAGGGTCAATCCTCTGGAGTTCTACTTTGTACAACAAAAGCAGATTGAAGTTCAACTTCACTGGGTAAACTGGTAAATCTGGATTTCTGGGAATTTAGTAGATTTGCTTATAAATGCCTGTCTTCAGCTGAATTCAGCTGAACGTTTCATTGTTGTTTTGACAGTCCAGTGAAATTAAGGGAATTGGGTCATTTCTTACATGGACAGTGTTAATGCTGGTATGGGTAATTTCTGAGTTCAAGTCTGTCTGTAGCTAACTTAATTGTTTGTAGTTATAAATATGTTGCACATGCAAGTTTACCCGAAGTGTTACTGAGCAATCTAGTTTTAGTTTCATGTCTTCGAGTTTGTACATACATACAACAGCAAAATAACAGATGACTTCACCCTCTGAAGGTGACTCCTTCAGGGCCTAAAACACCTCAGTGTGGTTCCTGTAATAGTTATTTTCATGTTAATGTACGGTACTTGGCAGTACTTCCTCTTCCCTAAATGGTTTGTTAATCAATCAGTGCTCCATATGCTGTCATTTACTTTTTGCAGTAACGCTGTATTTAGCAAATGTTTGTATAACCTTTACACATTGGACATTTTGGACAGGTGGTTCCTCCTGCAGAAAACTCATCATATCAGGTCACAGGAAGAAAGTGAGAGGCCAGTCAGATAGTACACTTATACAAGTATAAGTTTGAGTCTGAAACTGACATTATGTGTTGAGTAGTAATGAACACACTTTGAACCCCTGAAGCAAATTTTAATTTAAAGACAAGCTGTACCTTGTGCACATTCTTGGGATTCTCCAGCCATGCATAGTACATCTCCTCCACATAGTTAGAGCTGGTTGCATTGAGAAAAGGCTCAGAGGCCACAGATGCACTGAGGCATCTCAAAGGCTGAAACGTCCTTAGGCCCCCTTTGACCACCAAAGGTCTGGGCTGTGATATGCTTTGGGCTGTGTGTGCAGCCGCAGCAGGCCGAAGCCTTGCCACTGTAGTCCTTAAGCGATGCATGGCTGCCAACCAGCCACAGCTCCTCTCCCCCTCCCTTCCTGGAAGAAGAATGCAGCAGCACTGTCCCCCACCAGCAGCTCCTCCAGGCTCCTCAAGAACAGCCCCTGTTGCTCCTGTTGTGTTGCTTTACTTGTGAAAAAAGCTCCTCCACAGCTCCTGCTCTTCTTTTACTGATTGTCCTTAAAACAAAAGTTGTTACAGAGACACAGTAAAACATCACAGTATGATGATGAAAAAGCACATGAACAGACTTATTGCTGTTACCTCATTATTTAACACTGTTTTCAAAATAAAAACACATAAAACAGATTTATCTTTACTCTGTGTAGTAATGACGCTGTTTATCCTTGTGAAGACCCCCCACTCATGAGAGTACAATATGGGTGAAGCTACCACTGGCCCCACTCCCCACGCACACATAAGCACAGCGCGTGAATATAAAACAATAGTATCACGTGCGGGACCCCACCACGACCCTTACCATAGTGAAGAACAATGTCTTTCCTTTCCTCAAATAACTACCAGTTCAATAAAAACTTCACTAAAACTTAAGTTCACTGTTTCTCGAGTGTGTTACCTTTTTTCTGACTTGCTGGTGTTTTCCACAGCCACAAGTGTAGTTGTAGTTTCGCAAAATGCCGGTGTCCCGTCCTGAGCGCGAGAGGGATGCGGAGTGTACTGCAGCGAGCCAGCCGCGCGCTGCGCCGCCTCTGCTGCTAATGAGCCCGTGCTGCGTCACACCGCCGCTGACGTCAGCACCAAAACACCGCGTGCCATCAGAAAATAATAATAAACATCAAATTGGGTTAAGTACTAGTTTATAAGGTGTATCGTTAATTCTACCACAGACAGAAAATGCTCCATAGAAAGTGATGAACGTTTAAAAGTATATATTTTTTCGATTTGTCTATAGTTGTTGAATATTGCTACGTCATTGCCAGCAGTGACACCCTGTTCGGTGTTGGCAAGATTAAACTGTAGCAATGCATATGTTAGTTTTTCATCATCTCAGGTTGAAGAAGTTGTACTTTAACTCCAGGAGGCGATTCAATGAGCTGGGACACAGTAGGGGAGATCGGGGGCAGTTGTAACTCTTCTTTGTCGCCTTATGAAGACAAAACATTTTTGAAAGTTGATAAATTGAAAATGTAGTTTTGATTAAATCGTTTTTATTGGTGAAAAAAGTAAACCGAAGTCAAAAATGAAAGTAGCTGAACTTCAGTTTAATGGTTCAGGATTAGTGACATTATCTAAATATGCACATTGCCACCATCTCAGTACCCCCAACCCCCTATCGAAGCTGCAAAAAAGTGCAGCATGCCTTCTTTAGAGTCAGTGCTTCTTTTGTCTGTAATGGGCTTTTATTTAACTCTGGCTCACACTCAAATTCATCATATGCTGAAGTACCTTAATGTTGGATACCTACAACTTACTGTTTAAAGAAGCAAAACTAGACTCCATGAAAGGTAACCTGCTTTGTAGTCATTAGAAGTGCATTCTCATAACAAAAACAAAAATTCTTACAATCTTTCCTTTGATGTGATATAAGAATTAAACCTATTTAAAATTTTACACACTAGATTTGTAACATGATTCCATTCTTTGGATATACAAATGCTGCATCATAAATATTGGGGAGACTCAGGACGTTTGCATTTCTGTCACTGGGTAGTAACACCAGACAAATACACCACATAAAATACAATGAACATCTTTTTAATAATCAGGTTGCACAGAGACCATATAAATTCTTTATATTTCTTTGATCTTACCCAAAGACTTACATCATTTATACATCTCTGAAACGTCTATAATAAAATCTGTGAAATTTGACTTTTTTTTCATCAATATGTGAAAGTATGATAAATGGATCAATTTAACCAGGCCACCATGGGAGGGTTGAAATTAAATATCAATTAAAATAGTTTTTTTTTTTTTTACATCAGTCCACAAAGTGATAGTGAAATTAAAATAACATATAGCACTTGAAAACATGTCTAAGAATTTATATTGAAGAGACACCTATTAATTGGCTTTTACAAGGCACTTGACAAACCATCAGTATCAGTAGAGCTGGACTCAGATAGTGTCTGAACTTTGATATTATGCATTTTCACCAGAATGACTGACTTTAAATACAAGAGCATTTCTACCCTATTGGTCCAAACTATCATTATTATATCAGCCTTTAAAAATCCATCTAACTTGATTTATATATTCTAGTATGGGTACCCTATTTCCAAACAGATGTAGTAATTTATATTTTAGTGACTCTTTACTCTTTGTTCTGTTTTCTTCTAAAAGGAGCAAAAGAAGCACATGTATGTTTGATGTTTGTCTGTTACAAAGGTTTCTAGAGTATTATGAGCACTTTTCTATTCTAACATTTGCACGATCAGAGAAACATTTTGTAGTGCATAACCAATGAGTCCTTTATGACAAAGTTTCACATACATTAAAGGTCATGATGCAGCCTGTCTGATGTACTTTACTCTGTCTAAACTGTAATTTGTACAGTAATACAGTATGTTCAGTTTCAGTGCCATCGTAGTGTACTTCCCTCATGGTACTATCTACAGCAGAGCAATAACCACTAACCTTTGTCCTGACAGTGATTATGTAAAACGCATGTTGATGAACCTCATTGTGTACATCATGATCAGACTCACTTTCAAACGATACCTGTTAGATTGATCAATAGCTCATTGTTGTGTAGATACATTTCTGAAACAACATATTAACTTGTCATTCTCCAGTTGTTTACCTTGGTCTGTTTTGACTGTACTCAGGTTAAACTTTGACCCCTGGTTGATTCTCACAGCCTGGTTGGAGCATGACTGGATATACTGTACTGTATTTCTCTAACAGTTCTGACCTCCATACACAGCCTAGAGCACATATATACAAACCAAAGAACACACAAAATGTTCTGCAGACACCAAGATAAGAAAGAGGAGTAATGTGCTCTCTGCATTGTCATTTTATTGTTTCACACACTGATTACATCTGATCACATTTTAATACTGATAAGACTTGGAATGCACACCGGAGGAATCATCATAATCAGTATAATAATAAAATAAAATAAAAAAAACAAAGTTAAGAGACAGAAATGTTTGTTTAACACAGAGTAGCGTTCTATTACTCAGTCATCAGTCACTTCCAGATCATTCACCTGACCTCGGGAAAACAGTCATGAGGCTCAATTAATAGTTTTGAATTTGTAGCTTAAATGTTAGACCTTTGCCTCACACTGAGTATCTAACCATGGATTGGTTGTCACAATAACTCTAAGTTAATGCTATTGACGTAGCTACTGATACTATTAGGCTTTGACCTGGACAGGATGGAGGACAGTAGGATTTGGCTTCATACCATGACAGGGTTTCAAAGAAAGGAAAGATAAAAATACACATTCACCACCAGTATAACGCTGTTTTATAATTCACTATATCATTTGATCTTGTATTACTCTAAAGACTACATCACAGATGAAATGCACTGGTCATGATCCTGGTTTACATGGTACCTTTAGGTGACTTAGTTTCTGGCTGCTATAAACTGGCGCCCTCTTGAGGACAGAGTGGGTTACAGTACAAGGGGCTCAGCTTTTTACGATCCCTTTGGCTCAGTCTTCAGTACAGAGTTTCATTGTACAATGCAAAAAAATGTTGTAAAAAAGTGCATCTCATAATGCAAACAAGCTCAAGGTTCAGTGCTTATTCCTAAATACACAGATCATGTTGTCAATCCAAAAAGTGTAGTGACGCTAAATTGCAGTGTGACATAATGGATTATTACATCGCCACCAATACAATTAATTTAACTAAATAAAAAGAGTTGAATGAATCCAATGTAAGAATGCTGCTTCTTGAGTAAAAGTGTGTGGTAAACATAAAAAACCTGACAATGTGTTAAACGATTTGATAAAGCTATCTTATTTTAACTGAAAATCTGTCATGAAAATGAGCCAAGGCATTTCTATAAATACTCTAAATTCTGCCTTGTGTTTAGAACTTTGAACCTGAAACTAACATTGAAAAAAAAAATCACAAAAAAACTTAAATACCTTGATGTGAGATCATTACGGGACAGGTGTATACAAAAAATTAAAGTCAATAATTTGTATCTTGGCTTTTGCATTTGAACCCATTAAGAGCTATTTTATAGATATTTATATAGATAGATAGATATATATAGATATATATTCTGGATCCAGCACACTCTTTAAAAAGGCATATTCTGTCATCATCCACACCAGTATCCTCATATCCTATGCAATCATCTTAACACAAAAATAGTTTATGCACTTACAAAGCCCAAAAAAATAGAGGCAAAAGATTATATTTTACCAGCAGTTCAGTCCGAAAAGAGAAAAATCAACAAAATGCGCGATAACACCCAACTTACCAATGTATTAACTTGGAATATCATGCAATTAAATACCATCTACAGCATATTGTAGTTAAGTCACCACGATGAAACTGCAAATTTACATAACAGCGTCATACTATAATTTCAGACATGATATTTGTCATGTCATAATTTCAATAGTTACTTGCAATGTTCAGTACATAGAGAATCAATTAAGAACAACAGTAATATCTTAGCATGCTGCATGGTTTTCACTGCGAGTGTGCAGCGTCTCACAGAGCGGCTCAGAGGGTCCAGTGAACACATGGAGGCGTTGGTTCAGGGGGTCAGCTACACTCCAAAGAGGAAAAAAAAGCTCCATTGAACGACAAAACAAAAAGGATAATTAAATACACCCACTGGTCTCTCTGTGAGACATGTGGTACTGCATGTTCATTTCACACAAGCAGCCTTAGTCGTGCAGATACAGCCACTGGTAATAAGAATACAGATACAGAAGAGTCATGCTCATCATAAAAAAGAAGATACAGAATCAAAGAAAAAGGGGGAGTCAGATTACTCTTAAATATACTGTACAGATGAAAGAGCACAACAATAAACTGCAGCCATAATAATACTAGAAGTAAGTAACAATAACTCTAGGTTTAAGTAGAAGTAAAAGGGTACATCTGTAACAGGAAAGTGCCACAGTGGAGGCTTTGTGGCACGGAAAAAGGGATTATAGGGTAGCCGAGGACAAGGTAAAGTCCATGTATGATGGGCTAGTGCAGCGTCACTGAAGATGAGACGTGGGTTTAAGAGTTTGTCCAGTTTCCATGTTGGCTGATATGCCCTTTGCTGTAGGGTTGATGATAGGAGCATTATGTTGATATTATTGTCCATTAGTGAGGATGTAGAGCGAAACATAGAGAGAGAAGAGCGGATGTGCAGAGTGCAGGACCAGAACTAAGACCAAGACCAGAACCAGGGCCAGGACCAGAATCTCAAACCAGACACCTCAGACGTCTTTAACCGCTCTCCACTCACCTGCACCTCTCTCTCAGCGATAACACTCTCGTTTTTAGGTAATTCCTTTTATTTCCTTTTCCCCTCGTAGTGCTGTAATGTACTCAGTCTCACATTCCTGGAAAGAAAAGAGTTGAAGACAAGATGACAAGTCTATTTACTAGGTCGTGTTGTAGTTCAGAGTGTCCTCTTCACTTGTCAGTAATTGTGAAAACCTGAAGTTAATGTAAAAATATTTGGGAACTGCTATATGCAATAAATGTGGTGACTCTTTTCATCAGCTACTGTCTCCAAGGTTAAAATAAAGCATTTTAATCTCAAAATTAAAATACATTTAGGATCTTTTTTAGTTTATGTAATTTAACAGAGTTGTTTTATAGAATTAGGTTTAAAATTCAGTCTAGTTCAGTTCATTCAGTGTGTATTTAGTGACATCTAGTGGAGAAGTTGCTGATTTTAACCAATTTAACACACCACCCTCACCGTCAGCTACGGCGGCACTCAAAAATTCCTGCAGTGTTTATTTTGTACGTCATGGGTGTTTTGGGCACAGAGATTAATTCTGGTCCACACTCAAACACAATAGGTGACAATAATGCACCTCAACAATGAATTATACCCACTATGTGTAGGATGTTTGTGCTGAAAATAATAATAATAATATGTTTTGCATGGTCGGCCACCTTATAAATATGAATATAATGTTCTATTTCTACAGTTAGTTACCCCTGAATCCACCTAAACTTACTTCTAAACATTTGTTTATTGAATGTACTTTTGGTTTTAAATAAGTGTCTTTGGTTCAGTTTATTCATTCAACACTTCACTTCCTGAGGTTTCTACCATTTCTTTTCCTGTTAAAAGTTTTTTTGGGAAGCGATTCCTTGGTCAAACCAGTGGTCAAAGGACATATTGTGTTATATTTTGTACATCTTGTAAAGCTCTTTAAGGCTGATCTCTGATATGTGAAATTGGGTTAAATAAATAAATCTGAATTGAATCAAACATGCAGTCAAAGCGTTGTGTAGATACAATTGATTAAGACACTGTTTTCACAAAGAAAGAAAGTTTTCCAAAACTTAGGGTAATATAAAAGGTAAAAGAAACATGATTCTTTTGTAATATGAGTGCATAAAAATGTCAGATATTTAATTTCAGGAGTGTGTGATATTTCATCATGTCAGCTGTATCTCTGGACTGTCTGTACAGTCAGTGTGTTATTCGAGTACCTCATCCCTGCATTGGGGCGGCAGGAGCTCCTGAGCAGTGGAAGTGGACGTTTTGCCACCGGCTGTCCCTGCGGTGCCATACCCTAGTCTCTTCTGATTGGCTGGAGCGGGGACGGCCCTGTCCGTCGACAAACTGTGTCAGGCGGATGTAGGCGATGCAGGCGGCATCATCGCCGATCATGTGCACGTGAGGGTTGAGGATAGTGGTGTGGATGGGCTTACTGTTCTTAGAGAGGACTGGAGGAGAGAAGGACGACAAAGTCTGTGAAGTGGACCTTAAATGACCAAAACGTAGTCAGTAGAAACATGAAAAAGCAGTCTTACGATTGTCAAAGTAAAATCTGTGGAAGTCCATTCCCTCCACTAGATTTCCCAGCCCCTCAGGCTCAAACGAGGTCAGACCAGGGTCGCAGATCTTCCTGTAAAAATATGCAGGCAGAGATATAATATCTTAAAAAAAATCTTAATCTTAATTTCCTCAAGTGGAACTTTGTGAAAAAGCTCTTCCAGTATTATGAAGAAATAAGACTCATTGCCATTTTTCCACAGTATTTTATAACAAAGCACAAGACTTGAAGGCATTCTGACTTTAAAAAAGATAGATATGTTATCTGCAGACGCCCTGCACAGCCCTCACTCAATCTGTCATGCATTTTTCTAAAGTGTGTGGTATAAAGGGGATAAAATAATGACTGTACTGTAATTACGCTTTAATCTTTTAATACAAAGACAAAACACATTTGTATGGCAATCAGATTAATGGTTTTTCATGGCTGATGGAGAGCTTAAAGCTAAAAGTTTTCCTGCCGTTGATGAAGAGATTTTGTTTTACAGAACAATAGGAATAAGTGGTGGACTCACGCGTAGGCCTCGAAGTCTCCATTGTTGACAGCTTCGATAAGCTGCTCTGTGATCTTTATGATCTCTTGTTTGCGAGCTGAAGAAAAGAAATGAGCACAGTGAGAACAGTGATTGCATCTCATGTGACAGTTCACTCCCGTCCATGGAACATGAGTGCACCGATGCATTACATGTATGTAGCTCGTGCCATTAACAGAAGAATTAAACATTTTATACACACATACTAAGAATAAACCCCGCTTACTTCAGACTCACCTAAGAGCTTGTTACTCATTGTAAATCTTATCGGTCATCTCCCTTTTATCTGTCAGGCTGAATAGAATCTCCTCCATGCTTCAACGCACATTAAAACTACTTCTGCACAAGAAGTTGTGTGGTTTCTCTCTCCCTGAGGAGCACCATGCTCAAATGGTCCTCAAGTACATATCCACAAATTATAGAAAAATAAAAAAATACATAAAATGAATTGTCTAGCCGCTGTGTCGCTCCTCACCTCCATCCATCATCCATCATATCTGTGCTTCGCATGTGAGGCTGCTTGAGCTCATCACGCTATTCTTGTCCCAGTCCTTTAGATGAGATTTACTGTGTCCTTCTACCCTCGCTTCCTCCCCACTGTGAGAGGAAGGCTTAGCTCACTCTGAGTATCTCCCTCTCTCTCTCTCTCTCCCTCTCTGTCTCTCTCTCTCTTTCTCTCTCTCTCTCTCTCTCTCTATTTTTGTTGCTCATTTCCCTTTGTGCCTCTATCTGGTCTGAAAGGCTCTGGATACTATTTTCTGTTCTGTGTTTCTTTCCCTCTGCGATTTATTTCAAAATAAGTTGAAACCTTTAAAAGCCCACTGATGCAGAGGCGGTTCACTTGTTTCTAACTCAAGCTGTGCACGCTGCTCAAATCCACAGATTTATTTTATTTTGAAGCGGAGATCCCAAAGTTTTATGTGGTACCTAATATATCCAGCTGAAAATGATGCAGAAGTCAGTGAGTAATACTTTGATGTTGGTTTAAATATTTAATCCAGTGTAAAATGATAAATTCATGAGGACGACATGGAGAAAGATATTTTTCTACCTTCACAAAATGTATATAATCTGTGACAGTTTTATCCTCCAATTTGTAAAACATGAAAAAGCTAATTTCCCACATTCAAACCTTTCTAAAGGCAAAAAAAGTGAATTATTGATGCACTTTCTGTACGTTTCTGAGAAGGCTATCATACATGTAGCTGCACCCGAATCCAAAGCTTTATAAAATCTTTATAAAGTGTGCTTCTATGTGGCTCTGAGGACTGTAGAAAGGCTGGTTGCAAACTGGAGACAGTTGAAAGGACACTGAGGGACAATTAGATTGACTCAACTACAGAATGTACTGCTTATAAATGACGGACAGCCAAACAGCTCATTAAAAGTGATGCCAAAACATTTTGTCATCCCCTAGTGGCTGGCATTAGAGGTCATAAATATGGCCCCTCTGTTAGTCAATCACATTCAAGTACAGCTCCAATAAACTGCTCCCAAAAGGATTTGTGTCATTTAATACAGTTGTTCTGATTTTGGAAATACAAAAAAAGAGGTATTTCCCTTCATGACTGACAGCTCTAATACTCAGCTACAGTAAACTCTGTCAGACAGGTTCACTGTTCTTTTTAATCTTTACCTCTGCCGAGGATTTATTATTTTTTTTACTAGTATTTGTCAGTGTCCACATTTTGGACAAAAAAATTCAGATTTTATTCCTCCTTTTGATGATAATGATCACTGATGGCTACATTTTGTTCCATTCCAGTCATTATCATTTGTTAACATGGAGCATGAATATTATAAAATCTTATCTCATTCAATTCTTATTCATTTTAATTGTAATGATTTTTTAGTTGTGATTTTCTAAAAAAAACACTATATCTCCAGAATGTGTTATTTATACTGAGGAATCTTTGGTCTGTTGTCCTCTTGGAGAGAATTTGCATAAATTTACAAAAGACAATCAATATGTGAAAATACTGAAAGCATACAAAAGGGAATTGTTGCAAATCATTATTACTATGGAACTAATGTGCTGCTGTTCTGATGTAAAAAAATAAAAAATAAAATAAAATAAAAATAATTTCCGGAGTTTAGAAGTACAAGTGCGAGTGTATGTTCTATCTACCTTTCACATCTTCATCCTCAATGGTGGTGTTGCTGCTGTCAGATGATTCCTGCAAAGAATGTACACAAACAAGACATATTACTTCCTAAAAAGGCAAACAAGTCCTCACTTACACATTCAGACATAAATGCATGCACACACTCACACTCACACACACACGAGACACTCATGTTTCTGCACTGATTCTGAATGACTCCCATCTTAACACCACGACTTTGCCAAAATACAGAACACAGCAGATCTAACGTGTGACTCAGCAGCACACTGGCCCAATCCTGACTCTGGATTGAGCTACTGTTAATGGACACACACGACTCTACAGCACATGACGTTTAGCCACTGTTACACACAGTCTGAACAGTGGGATGAGGGTTAATCTGGTCGGCAGTCTTGCTGACATACATCGATTGCTCAGCTGGCAGCAGGATTGCTGAGCCCCATTTATCTGAACACACAGGGGCAGTATAAGACAACAGAGACCTGACATGATTCACAGCTCCAGCGCCTCACTCTCCACCTCCCTCATGCATAAATACAAATAGATGCACACAGAGATACATAAAATATCCAACAAAATACACCTGCAAAAACAGGCTATTTTCAAAATACAGCTTTAACCACAAATAGAGAAACTGAGTGAAGACAAGGATGACGAATGGGAAAAAAGAGATGGAAGGAGGGGAGGAAGATGTACCTTGATCCCATCTACTGGATTATGGATAACAGTAGTCTGAGGCTCCTGGAGGAAGAATGGAAAGAGAGAAAGAGGAAGAGAAGGAAGGACAAGAGAGAGAATGTGGATGGAAAAATGAATGGAGATACAGAGAAGGAGCAAAGAGTGAATGTTCCGAGATGCCAACATGAGAATTAAGTATTTAAGGAAGATCAGTACAGTACTAAACACAAGGAGCAGGTGGAAAGAGAGAGAAATGAATGAAAAATGTTAATTTTAGGGAGAAAGGGTTGAATAGGATAAAGTCTAGACAGAGTTAATGACAGTAAAAGTCCCCAAATGATAATGGATAATGTGTACCTCCATGTATTTTTTGCAAACTTTAGTCACTTTGCCTTATTCCATTAAAATGAAATGAACAGTCATCACATATAAGACATAATGAATATTTAACTACATGCACTATATATACCTTACATCTCAACTCAAGTTATATAATGCTTCCCCCCTGATAAATCCCATGAAAAGACAGACCCAATTCTCAATTATTTTGGTTGCACATGAAATGTTTTTTTTTGTTTGGTTGGTTTTTTTAGCTCAGTTAATAATTTTCATTGATGATTGTGTCAAGTCAGTCCAGCTGTCACTCACTAACACTGTTTGAGAGAAGGTATGAACATTTCACCTGCAGAGCCAGCCTCAAATAGCTCCTCTCATGTTGCAACTCTTTTAAGCAATGCAGCTGAAAATAGACATTTCCTCCTGTATTGAGTGACATTTTTAACAACTAAAGTGACCGACTCTATCAAAACAAACCCAGCATAACCTAAAAAACAAATTAATGTGTGAGTTGTATCACCAAAATTAGAAAGATGTAAACACTGATTAATGTATTTGTCAAGTGTTGATTTTATGGCCTTTTCATGAGATTGACTGACTAAAAATAAAAAGTGATATTTCTACACCTTGTCTATTCATGAAGAAATCTTAGCACTTTAAAACCTGTGGGAAAATGTACTTGTACAGGTTGCACATTTCGCAACACCTTTTTGCAGTAACCTTAACCCAGAAAGACCCACTGCTGCTTTTGTAGCAGTTCCTGTATGATTTTTTCTCTATTTTTAACCTTTCTTAAGTGATTTACCACCATTCACTCAAATATTATGCTCCTGTATTTTGCATTTCTTGGTAAAAATCCGGTATTTTCCTACATTTAATGTTCTGACCATGTAAATGTTCATTACAGCTCAAATTAAAGTTGAGGGTTATTATATTCAAAACAGAGAAATCTGAAGAAAAAGATTGTTTGTGCAAAATATATCATTAGCTGAACATAAAATAACTGTCTCATTGATCAAAAACCATGCAGTGCCAAAATCTAAATCTTACCAAGTGCATTCTTCTTATTTCTACTCAAAATATCTCATCACACTTAAAATAAGACATTATCACCTAAAGAGTAACTTGTAAGTGACATAAGGACTTATTTTTAGACAATAGATTTAGAAAATCTTATTTCAAGAAATCTTAACAAGATAATTATCACTTGTTCCACTGGCAGATGTTTTGTTTGAATTAGCAAAAAAATAATAATCTTGAATTAAGCAAAAAATAAAAAATAAAAAAATCTGCCAATGGAACAAATGAAAATAATCTTCGTGAGATTTCTTGAAATAACATTTTCAAGATCTATTATCTAAAAATAAGTTCTTTATATCTCACTGACAAGTTACTCTTTTGGTGATTATGTCTTATTTCAAGTGTGATGAGATATTTTGACTAGAAATGAGAAAAATACACTTGATAAGATTTGGATTTTGGCCGTGTGGGTTTTACTGGTGAATTAATGTTGTAGAATATGACGGTGTTTCCACGTTCACTACAAAGCCTCTGAACGTCCAAATGGGTCATATCTGATGAGCATGAAAAGATGACAAACTGTATTTTACACCAATTATTTACATGTATTGATAGGATCAGTGGATTAACAGGTATTAAACAGTTTATATTTGTGAATGATTTTGGTTGTTTGGGTCTTTATGGGTTAAACAGAGTTGTAGGAACAAATAACTATGAACCACTATCCAAAAACTCTCTCTCGTGTCTATTTCATACACACTCCTACACACACTGCACTTTAAAGTGGGAAGGAGAGACAGACTTGAAGACGGACGGACACAGAGCTGCATACCAGTGCAGCAGAGGGGACGTTGCCTTTGGGACTGGTGACTGTGCTGTTTCTTGTGCTGTTTGTCTGGGGCTGTGCAGAAAACACAAAGTGCTGTTATTAGTGCTCAGCAACAATGACGAGAGGTGCCCTCTGCTGGCTGTAAAGTGGGTGGTTACTGTGTATAAAAACAGAAAAAGAGCAGAGCAATACAAAGAGAAAATAGCTGTTGAAAGATGAGTGCTCCATAGATGAAAATAGTGGGAGGGATGAGTAGAGTGCAGCCATCCAGTTTAGAGAGTTTTTAGTTTCAGACAGCAACTAGGAGACACCTAAGTTAAAAATATGCCTCTTCACAATTCCAACTATAGCATTAAAGGCTCAGTGTGTGATATTTGGAAAATCTCAGTGAATATACCCCCGCCCTTGCCTACGGTAGCTGCAAAAGACAATTAAGTCCCTCAGTAGAACACAGTGCATTATGTGCTTTTTATTTAAGAGGATATAAATTCTGGTTCATATTCAGACATAGTAGGTGATGATAATGCACCTTAACATTGGATGCCACTCGCTGGAAAAATAAATGGAATAAAAAACCCAAGAAGAGACAGTCTGTTCTGAGCTACTGTAGAAACATGGAAACGCTGCATGTTCATGAATGGTCCATCTGAACAAAAAAAAAATACAACACATCCATTTTTTAAAATCTTTAAGTATAAAAAAAAGTGAAGGGAAGGATGTATCTCCTTTACAAATTCCAAAATTTCACTCAGTTCAGTTCAATTTGCAGTTGTGTATGAGTAGTGTTACACCAAATTCTATTTGTAGTTTCATTTAAATACTGACTTTAATTTAAATTTTGTTCATATCCTGATAAAGAGCAAGATATACTATTCAACTGGTAAAATATTCTCAGTTCATCCTAATATCACTTCTGCATTAACTGTAAATAAATCAGCCATTTGTAAGTGATGTTTTTCAGCAGTGGTGTGGGTGAATCAGTGCAGGAAGGAGCTGTAAACTCTGATGAACAGATTTCTTAAAAATTCAAGCAAAATATACTTGGAAAGTTGACCAAAAAAATCAAGGTTGAAATCAGTTACAGAATCAGGTTCCAGCTGCCCAGTAAAGCAGGAACATTCGAGTTGAATTGGGTCTGTTGCACTTTATCAGGAAATGATAAATACTTTTTAGAAGAGATCTTTTTAAGATAAATGGAAAATACTGATTGGGGTATCACTAGATATGAGCAGCTGCAAAATGGAGGTTCACATGTTGTGTGTACAGAAGTGACAGATCCCATTTTTAGAGTAAACACTTCAGATGTGGACCTTCTTTACTATCCAGTTTACTTGAAATAAAAAATAAAGTATTTCTTCTTTTGAGATGCTCTGTAGATACACAGCTCACTCACTCAAACTAATGAAAACACTTACGGGTTCCACTATGAAGTTTTATGGCACTTGGCAGCTGTTTATCAGCTTTTTAGGAGGCATGGCAGCTACCAATCTACCAGTATAACTCAAATATCTGTGTACCTTTTTACTTACTTTTTAATTCATTCGTTCATTTATTTTGATTTTCTTTCCCCTTATTTATTTATTTCTTACTTTTAAAAGGGTCTATTTTTTCTGTTATTACAGTTTGTTTTCACTACCTGTCTGTAAAACCTGTTTTCTTTCATGGCATGTGCTGCTGACCTCTTGGCCTGGTCGCCCTTGTAAAAGAGATCTCGATCTCTATCTGGTTAAATAAAGGTCTAATGAAAAAAAAATTAAATCAATTTATTTATCTATTCATTCATTATTTACGTGTGAGTGAACTTACAAATATGCACTTGTGTATATGTGCACATGTATATGTATGTGTCTGTACATATATTTGAAGGGGGTTTATATACTTCTGTATGTAAGTATATTATGTCTGGCTGTATATACACTTAA
>JAPTYQ010000005.1:35509122-35529647 GCA_029814465.1 Ostorhinchus cyanosoma
GGATACAACAGTTTCATGTTCAAGTTGTATGTTTCTTATTATACATTTAAAAATTGAAAATAAAAAAACACCTTGATACAAAAAACACAAAACTAATGAAAACGCAGCATTTCTTATTCTCATGTGATTATACTCGAATGAAAATATAATCATGAATATTATTTTCCATTTGTGCAATTAGATCCCCCTAAATGTTACACAGCGGAGATTTAATCAGAACAACACTCAGTCCCCACAGTCCACTAATGTTTTGTTGGTTAGTCGGTCTGTCAGCAGGATTATCCATAAACTTCTGAAACACGGGGGGAGGGGGCGGGTGCAGGACCTCAGCAGATCCTGATATCAATGTTTTTTCCAGATCTGTTCCAAAATCTAATGGCTTTGTCCCTTCCCCGTCCCCTACTAAAACACCAAGTTTTCAGGACGGTACTTTTTTCGTAATCCTACTGACAGACTGATGGACAAACAGATGTGGGCGATTACATAACCTCGGTGGTGTAGATAAACAGACAGAAATCTTTGTAGAGTTTACCATGGCCATTATATTCTACAATAAAATCCACATCAGTTCCAGTCACAGCTTGGATTTTCTGGTCTGAGCTTTTGTATTAGCTTTCCCTCAATGCTATTTGGCAGATGGCAAATTAAAGTGACAACAGCTGTGCACCTCTGCAACATCTGTCAGATATGAAGAAGCAAGCATCACATCCATTATGTCAAACTACATGCACTCTTTCAACTGACACTGGATTCTCTTAATGTATCCGTCATGAGTGAATAACACTAAACAACTGTCTCGTTTTAGCAGACACAGACAAGACAGTGAAGCTGCACAGTGTTTTTTTTTTTTATAGGTGAAGACAAACCATTCACAGGAAATAAACAGCCAATAAAATGCCAATTATAGACACCCTGTAACTGACAACTCCTCTGGCACTAGGACAGCATGCATGAACATAAATAACAGGCACGGCACAGCAGCTTCATGCTTGAAACCAATTTAAGTTTGTGTTGGTTTTTCAGCTCATTATTTTCCTCAGTGGGTCTGCCTGTAATCTATTACTGTGCGTTATCTGTTCGAGGTGGGAGAAAAAATGCCACGTATGATGTGAGCATTTCCTACCGGGTCTCATTTAGAGCTATATTTATTTTCCAGGGGTTTACATGTAGAAACTTTAATTAGCTTGTAGAGAGGCATGGCATGGGATATAGTAGGTCACTGGAGTTCCTGTGCTTGACACGTCTCTAAAGCTAAAAAGTGACTCAGTATTTGTTGTCACTATGAAAAATGTGCTTGCATTCCTACTCAGCATTCAGGCCTGAAACTAATAAAGTATTTAAGGGCTCTTCTGATTTGAAATGCAGCTGATCAGGAGCCACATTATGTTTGCCAAGCTTACGCTAAAATGAATATTAAATGTCATTGCATGACTCAGCCCACCAGGCAGCTCAGAAACAGAGATTTATTCACAAACACTGAGCTTGTTTACTGTATCATAAGGCCAAAATTTGCCTTTTGAGAAGAGTAAACTACAAGATGCCAAGGAGAAGTTAATGGTCTGTGATGGGTGCTTTATAAACCCTGGGATGTGGCGACTGAAGCGAATATATCAGTACACAGAAAATAGATTAAAAAAACTACAACAGTATTTTGAGCAAGCACTCATTCTATTGAACTCAAACTGTGAAAAAGAGCTGTCAGATTCTGAGAGCAACGTGGTGTCTCAGTTTCATTTGCAAGTACTACAATATCTGATAGCAGGACAAACAACAGAAAACATTATTAAGACCTCATATATACACTAATATTTCTGAGAAAATTTGAGTCGAAGTATGAGTCCCTATAGTAAAAAAACAAAACAAAAAACAAACAAAAAAAGGAGCAGAACATCATGCAGGGTAATTAACTGCAGCATAAAGAATTTGAACTAATTTAGAAACCTAAACTATCCTGTGTCCTCTGTCTTTCCTAAATAACACTTAATATTTTTTATTTGGTATGACGCCATAAAAACCAATTGATCCCTTAACAGAATAAGGGAACAAACATTTAAGCACATACACATGCTATTATTTAAAGAGCTAATATGTCTGCTTACATATTTACATATTACCTATTTACACATACAAAACCAGCCGAAGCATTAATTTGGTCATGTTTCTGACTTTACTTAAAGAATATGTTCAATCAATATTTAATTACCTTGAAGCTCTGGTTAAGTCTCCACCAACTCCTTGTGGAATTATCCAGCTCTGCCTCTTTGGTTGCTAAATCCTGTCATTTCCACCAGCTAAGCTTGTTTGCTAATTTTGTTTGATGCAGAGCAGGTTGTGACTGTTCTGTTTATCAGAGGATTTTTTGTGTTGTTTTTGCATGAAATAAGGTTAATGAGACCTTCAGGTGACCAAAAAAGGAAGGTTGTAATCACAGTTAGATGAAGTGAAAAGCAAGGAAGCCAAATTTTTTCCAGATTTAAGGACAAAGACTTGCATGATGAGACGACCAGAACTCTAAATGAAGGATAATATTACTCTAGTCAAATGAGTTCATCATATCAGCTTTAGGTTTACAGTTCAATACCATTAAAGTTGGACTGGGTAATATGTGCAGACATGATATTGTGATAGAAATCAATCAATTTTGATAATTATCACAATAAATATGAAATCATTATTTACTGACTGTTGGTCCTGCGTGAAAGTTGAAGATACCAGATGATTATGTGTAGTTTTCAAATTATGATTAAAGATGAAACAAGACACAAATGCCACAAAACATATTTTTTAAAAAAAGGAAAAGAAAATGACATCATTTCTAATTTGGTGACATTTTGCTTATTATATTCACTTTCCTTTTTATGATATAACATTAAGCCACTAAATGAAAAACACTGAAAATGAAACCAGTAAAGATGAAAAAGGGCAGTACCGGTACATGTAAAAATGTTTAAAACAAATCTTCTTCATCCTTGTCAGGTTCAAACAGTAATAGAAAATAAGTAGAGAGGCACTGGCTTATTACAGGTTTTACAGCTTCTGAGTGAATCTGTGGCACTTCATGGGAAAATTAGGTTCACCCATTAGTGAACCAACATTCAAAGGGTAAAATCAGACAGCGATTATAAACCATGGATCCCCCTTTGAAGGTATTTACTGATGTTTATCCCTGCAGCATGGCAGCCACAGGGATAAACACCCTTCTTCTTCTTCTGCCATGTTCTTTTCTGATTTGCTACTGTTCTCTAGTTTTACTCAAAGCGAGAAGAGTTGTGGGTGAACAGACTCTCAAAATGTAATTTATGTGTAAATGCTGTGAACCACAGTCAGACTGAACTCTTGTACTTGGGAGGTTGTGCAGTATGTCAATTCACTATTGTCATTCATTATTATCACTAGTTATTTGGACATTCCACTTGGTTGATCACCAACCAACACTAAGGGTTCAACCTGCCCATGTCTATGGAGGTTGAAATAGGAGTTGTTATGAAAGCATGCCAAGGTACTAAGGTAACAAGCCCAAATTTAAAAAAATGGAGTGGAGGTGACACTATTTGCTGCAGCTTGATAATAGCATGATAGTATTACGGTAATAAATTGGTGATAAATATGTAACAATATGATAATAACCATGTAATAACTCCAGTAATAAGTTAAAATTCCGGGAAGTAAAATGGTAATTACTATCTTACAATATTAAATAATAATAATTATAATGAAATTCATCTTCCCTTATGTCTCCAAAGTTTCCATTTATTTCAGCATAATGTTATAGAAATTGAACCAATAGATTAACAGATGCCCTGGTCAATATCTCTAAAATGCCAACATGTAGGAGTCTGAAATTCTATCTGTGTGAACATCTCAAGACAAGAATTCAACAGTGTCAATATAAAGGCAATCAGAGTTACATCGATTACGGCCATAGCTGTCATTGTGCACAAAGTGGACGATGGACAATAGAGACTATAGAAGGATGGAATTGGAACCATGTGACTCTCTTAATCCAAGATTAAACAGTGTCAGAAAGAACAAACAGAAAAGTATCAAATTTGGCCAGTTGTCGCTATGAACAAAGCGTAAAATTTGACATTTAATTGTAATAACGCATTGCATACTATGGATTCCAAATGTCACAGTCTACATCTCTGCAAAGTAATGAGGTAGAGGATTGGTATCTAAAATGAATGACCCTCGCAACCTGAACAAACAGAGTCACAATGAGGGTGATGAGGCAGAAGTATCAAGTTTGGCTGGTCATCGATGTGCAGAACATGTACAATTTGTCACATGGTATATGGGATCCTAAATGCCATGGTCAATATCTTTACAACAGAATGAGATCCAAAGCTGAACTGACTCATTTCAACATGAAGTGTAAAATTTGAAAACACCAAAGGTCATGAGACTGAAGTTGTCAATGCATAGTGTACAATTTGACAGTTGGACAGAACTCCCCATTGAATGTAGGTGTTCCCTAAACTCACAGATCACTAACAACTGTGGAACACCTTGGCCTAGGAGGCTGAAAATTTAACAGTTTGACCCTCTCAACCTGAGACTTAATGTTGTGTATTTGGAGGATATGTCCCAGTTTGCTCCTCACATTCCCCACACCTGTGGCGCATTGCCATCAAGAGCCCATATAAGGGGTTCCTCTGCTCCAGTGTGGTGCCAGATCATTGCATGCATCTCTCTATAACTCTACCTGCTACAGCCCTGCAGACTATCACCAGCTGGATCCTGATCCTTGCACCCGTCACCCTGCGAGCTCTTCAGTTTTCCACCCTCAGGTTTTTGTGTTTGATACTAATGTTTAACTGTTTAATAAATACCATTATCCACTTCAGCACTGCACACATGAGCCCTTTCATTCACTCAGCATTACAGGATATGAAAGGATATGAAAACAAAATTTAATGGTGGACACTTGTAAAAATAAACAAAGTGTAAAATTTTACATTTGGGTATTACTCCCCATTGGATGTAGTGCTTCCTATATGTCAGAATACTTCCACAATTCCAAAATTGAACTGTATGACCTCTCAACCTTATTATTAAATCAAAACGTAGGCAATCTGAGAAGTTTTGATACAGACCAGTAGTAAAAGTGAAGAGACTTAAAATTTGACATTAAGATAAAACTTCCAAGTGCATGATAAAGTTCCCATATGTCACAGTCAACATCTCTGCAAAACAAACGAACTAGGAGGCTGAAATATGAACTGTCACCCTCTGAAGGTGAGGATTAAATGCTGTCAGTATGAAGGCAATAGGAGAAAACTTGTGGCCAGTTCAGAGGTTCACTGTTCAGAAATGTGGCTAAATGTAAAGGTGTATTTGACATAAAGTAACTTCTATTTGTGGTGAACATAGTGTCAAATTTTACATGCGGGTATAACTTCCCAATGCTTCCATATGTCATCATCAATGTCTTTGCAAAGTCATATGATAGAAGACGAAACTTATTAATACATTTGTAAATAATAACAACAATAATTGCACTTAAATTATTAGGATGTTGTTTCCAGGTAAAAGTCAGAGGAAATGGAAATTCTAAACTGGCCTTAGCTGTGTAAATTCTTGTGCCTTTTTTTTTTTCATAGATTATATAGTTGTTGCCCAGTGTTTGTTGGAGTGGTGCTGAAAGTTAAGCAGCATGACATTTTTAGCCTGAAGAAACAGTCAATGAGATGGAACAGAGCAAAAGAAAAGGAGGAAACAGTCTTGTGGGAATCTCTAGCTGATGCAAAGTCACGGCACGCTGTTTTCACAGTGAAGCACTGACAGACGGGAGGAGAGGTGGATGAAAGAAAAAGCAAAGGATGGAGGAGGAAGTACAGACTAAACAAAACCACTATTGTCCTTGAAATCACACAGAGAGAACAGGCATGTAGGCAGCTGGAGGACAGGAAGAAAATTGTGAGGAAACCTTGAAGAAAGTAAAACCAGAGGAGGGAAATCCAAACTAAAACTGATGAAATTCTCACAGTTTCGATAAACTGATTCGTAGTCTCACACTTGGCTGAGCAAAATGCAAATAATGTACTAGAAGATCTAAAAAAATGTTCATGTGCCATCTTAAATCGAGCTACTGTAACAAACTAAATGTGAAATACTGTATTTACGTATGTGACAACCCAGCCAGCAAGTCCATGTGGGTCCCAGAAGGGTTACATTTGGGCTGCATATAAGGATCCCAAGTAGGTTTGTCAGCAGTTTCTGTGGTGGCCCCACATGTGTTTGCACATATCAGAATCAGAATCTCTTTATTGCCATTGTACCAAGTACAATAAAATTGAGGTAGAGCTCTGAGGCTCAGTGCAAGTATTTACAAATATTAGTGAAACAATAAATATCAGTAAAAGGCAGTTGTTTACATTAAAAAAATAAGAAGTATTGCAAACTAAGATATTTGTAAAAAATAGAATCTAAGCAGTGCAAATAACACGAGAATTAGTGCAAATGACATGAAAGATAAACATCATGGGATAAATTGTGTGAAAAAAAATAATATGAGATATTCAGATCTCTGATTCGGATTCTGATATGAGCAAAAACATGTGGAGTCACCATGGAAACTGCAGACAAACCCACTTGGGACCCTTATGTGCAGCCCAAATGTCAAATGTAACCCTTCTGGGGCCCACATGGACATGCTGGCTGGGAATAAACTTGATCATAGACCGCCTGGGAATAAAATTTCACCATCTCCTCATTTTATCCTGTTTACGTGTAGGTTAAATTTTGACAGAACTGCATGAATTTTTGAGTCATGGCCAAAACCAAAAACTTGTAACCTTTTGACACCTAAGTCTAATCTGTTCATCTCTGAGTCCGAGTGAATGTTTATCATATTCACAAGAATTGGACCAGCAACCACTGTGTAACACATTAGGACAAGTATGTATTATCTAAAAAAGGCACTTTTGAAGTGAGGGAACATGATAACTGTTCTCAAGAAATACCTCAATCATTCTATTATATGAGAACATGAATAAAAACACTGTCAGAAGAAGAAAAGGAACAGTGTTGAAGTTGCTGAAATAGACGTATAATTATGCAGGAAAAGGAGGCAAGTGGTTTGCTCAGCTTACACATCTATTATATACTGCATCTGAAAAGTACAGCTCTGACACTGCCATCATTCTGTCTGAGTCACTGTGTGATTCAACAAACACCATTACCGTTTCATTTGCATATTAAGGTTTTTAGCTCTTGCCCATAACAATATTAATGCGCTACTTTGTGCATTTAATGTGAAGCTAAAAGGTTGAATATATTTGAGCTTGTCAGTTATTTTACTTACAGTAATATTAATCTAACTAATGTAGGGGTAAACGCACTTCATTTATTAGTCCTCTGCAGCAAAAACAAACAAACATAAAACAAAAAAAACATTGTGTTGAGTAATTTGTGTAAATAATTGGGACTGACTCAGAAACCAGGATTAGCCTGTAATGTACTCAGTAACTTATGATGAAGGTGTTGAAAGACGTATTAACCCAAAGTGTTTCCTAAAATAACTTTGTGTGCTTAATATTTAGCATAAACCCAGGAAAACATACAATAGACTTTACATCCCATCCTTGCCTTTACATCTGCACAAGTACCACTAAAAAAACAGAATATTCCTTGTAAATTGTGAAAAAAGACAGAGGGGGTGAACAGGAGAGGGGTTTCCTTAACTATGTAGGAAAAGTGAAACCGCTCCAAGGCTGAGTGCGTTTACGTGATGTTAGGGTACAGCAAAGGAGAAACTGTGATTATGTAAAGACAGATTAATCATCTGGTGGAAATAATCTGAGATTAGCATCAGGGCACCGAAAGAGAATGTGCATGTGTGTTTGGGAAGGGGTTATGTGGGGGAACATAAGTTATTAAGATAGGTTTGAAAATTAGAATGTTAATACAATAATAACACAGATTATTAGCTTGTTTCCTCTTCATGCTCTTGTTGTTCACAGGCACACAACGTTTGAAAACTAAATTTATCGTTGTGTCCTAATATGATACAAATATCATACTGCAACAAGATCCATGATTTTGATTTCATGATCCTTGCTTTCATTAATGGACAAGATTTATAGCTTTTGAGCCCAGATTGCATCTTTGGTTAGCATTTTTGCTTTAACAAGATAAAAATCTTTTGTGCACCAGTTTTCAACTTTTGTCAACATGGTTTAAATTCACAAGTTTCTATAGAGGACATGTATCTTATTATCTTGTGATTTGATGACACAAAGTTGTGAAATTAACATACATATCAGTGAAGTGCATAATACATGCATGTGTCTTTGGTTACAGTATATCTGGAGTGCTTAAATAAAAGATAAGTGGACTTTTAGAGTCTTGAAGATGTTTCACCTTCCTCCACTCGGACTGAATGGTGAGCAAAGACCTACAGCTGAGATTAATGACAACTCCACATAGGTTAAACATTATACTTCATCCCAGGCAAGAACCAGTAACCAATCGGAAAACTAAGATGAGATTCAGATGGGCATCGACCTCAGGTGATCTCCACAATCCTTTAAGTGTCGACGATCTATTAATGTACTTAGAGGACTAATGATTCCTTCAAACACATGCACAGTGGCTAAATGCCTGAAGTCCCAACAATTCCTCTAAAAGTCCAGTTGCCATCTTTATAAGCCTTTAGGATATATACAAACAAGCGTTCTACGTGCAAACTGTCATATTCTATAATAAATGTTATGACTTTTGACTTTATTTTGTGCGAACGAGAGCCCTATCTTTATTCAAATAATAAAAGGGGTACCAGTGTGTTTACAAGCGTGCTGATATGTGGAGCAGTTTTCAATGTTCCATTAAATATCAAAATGTGGAGAGCTCAGTTAATTATGTTCTTGTGTCTATTTCATCTATTATTATTTGCCAGATAATGAACACTGCACAAAATCTGGTTTGGAGTTTACAGTTTAAATAACAACATAATGTCTGAACTGCAGCACCCTTCAGGACTTTGTGGACTCGTGCAAGCATGCATGCATGACAACACAACAAACGCATCACAACCTGAATATGTATTTGTGACAGTGCAAAGAGCGTTGTTAACAGCACACAGACACTTTTACAGACCCTGACAGAGGCAGTTGAACAGGAGAATCGAGCTAACAGAGGTGCATCCATAACGTCAGTTTTATCCAAGTCACTGCAGATTCAGCACGCTCACTTGAGGAAATGAACAAGTCTACAAACCAATACTTAAATGAGGTTTTCTTTGGCACACAGAAATATATTGCAAGAAAAATGTCTGCAGTGGTGTGCAAAGTGCCAGTTATGCCAGGCTGACGTATGTGAGAGTGAATAAGGGTAATAATGTTCCCTCACATCATCTACAGACGCCTGATGAATTAAAGGAAAATCCTGTGGGGAGTGGTTTCTTTTAGGATTCTAATGCCTCCACAAATCTAAACTTCTTCTGCTTATGGATCCTGTTAGATGGCACTCTTTACCACCATCATCAAAACAACGAACTAAGGAAAACTGGTGATCATCATCCCAGTAAAATCAATGCTGAAACTTGTCTTGGAGGGATGCGACACTATATTGTTAGATATATATCGGTTTTTCCTTTAATTTGTCACTGTTGGTAGGCAGGCTCTTGACTACTGAAGCCAGATGATTCAGCTTTCAAATCAAAAGCGCATTATGTCATTGTTATATTGATGATGTTGAAGAGTGGATCTATACATTATAAAGCTTATACTCCCTATTCACTGGATTATTACTGTACTCACATACTAATATTGATGTTTTTCATCAAATTACACCATGCAAAAGCCAGTTGAATGCAATTTGCAGGAATCTAGTCAATGTTTTAAATGATATATTTGCTGTGCATATATATTTATATCCAGGTGCATTAGTCCTCTGTAAACCTTCCATGCAGATCTACAAGTGAAAATTTCATGTTATGAATTCCTGCATCATTTATTTTTCTGTAATAAAGTGCTTCTTAAAGGATAGACAGAAAATAAAGTATGAGCAAGTTGATCCTGGATGTTTGGTTGAGTTATCTGGATGCTATTGGTTATCCTCTCAAGGAAATATACAGTTCTCAGTAGTAGACGACAACATTAAACTCATAAAGAAAATTAAACAGTCAAATGCTTAAGTACTGTGTGTAGTGGGATGGTAAAATGCAGAGATGGAATTTCCCCACAGGGATAATAAACAGAGTTAACCTTTAACCTTAACCTTTAAAGAGCAAAATTAGAGCCTGAAGACCTTATACTAAAACATACCTAAATAATGAAAGTAACCACATACAGTAAATATGTTTTGTCTTCTGCTGTGAATATCTATAAAGTTCAAAAGTGCAGCAAAAATCAAAACACAGTGAAGGTTTTGTACAAAAATATTTATGGTATATAATAAAAGTTGTTCTAGACACAAAGGGTGTATGAAAAGCTTAAGGGCAGCCAAGAACATAAAGAGGAAATGAGGCAAGTCAGAAGAAGGAAGAGAGGAGGGGTTGCAAAAGGAGATCCGACTCAGCTTACCTTGACATCAGCCTTCTTGTTGAGGAGACTCTTGGCTGCTGCAGAGAGGCAGAACGACACACCCTCAGATGGAAGAGTACACATCATACAACCTCAGATAACCAAAGCCCTCTAACTTTGCTCACACAGACACACTTGCACAGTGAAGCCTGCATGCATTGGCTTAAATTCACCTGCTCATCAAAGTCCTGGATATGTCAACAACTTTACAAATGGACGTGTACATTTCCATCCCTTCGCCACACTTCAGGGTGAAAAAAAAAGAACAGAATTCATCCCTCCCTCTTAAAAAAAAAAAAAAAAAAAAAAAACCACCCACCCCCTTTTCTGTAAAAAAAAATTTGGGAAAAAAAAAAAAAAACACAAAATTAAAAACTCTATCCAACTGGCACCTCCTAACCCTGATCCATTGCCCAAAGCATTAGATAAGCAGAGGGCAACAGGACTGGGGCGGGGGGAGTCTAACCAATTCACCATATAATCCAAACACACTCACGCACAGATGCACACACAGGCATGGATAGAGCGCAGGATTAGGACTGAAAGCATGACAGAAGTGGAATGGAGATGCAGGTATGTGATAATGGGTTTGCTAATCTGGAGAGTAGGCTGGATTAGATGGAACCACTACAGAGTTCATTGACGGGCTCAGATTGTAAACAACACATCCAGATGCCATAAAGTTTCTGCTCTCAAAACGCTGAAGAAGCACATTTTATTAGCAAAACAAGACATTCATCCATCATTACGGTTAAGACTGAAGCTCAGAGTGGGTGCGCATCCCTCAACCTGAAAGCTGCACTACACATTTTATTCCACCTCTCATTTAAAATCATCCTTCTTTCCTTCCACATCCAACATCTAAAGCTACCACATACACATCCATTTGTCTCCTAATTCCCTGCAGGGCATGTGACTGCATTGCACAACATAGAAGCCCTAACCAATGACAAGCAAAGAAATCTGAACAGTTAATACTCTCCGTTCCCAGATGAGAGATGAGGATGCTTACCTTGGCAAACGTTTCCGAAGCATTAGGAGGAAGAGGAAGATTTAGGAAGAGAGATTAAAACAAGCTAAGGGATAGAGGGAGTGTGCAATTTTGTGACTCTGGGCGATTTCTTTTTAATCAGGTCTGCGGCAAGTTCAGTGAGAGAAAAGGAAGCAGAGTTTGAAAGAGAGGTGAAGTCAGAAATGTAAAGCAGAGAGACAAGGAACTGGAAAGTGAGATGGAGTTTACCTTGTTCCACGATGCCAGCAGTGGTTCCAGCCACAGCGCTGACAGCAGCGGGGGCTGTAGTCTGCCGACCCACTGGAACACAACAAGAGGGAGGCACAATGAGGACCGAGTTTATAATGTCTGTGGTGGTAGTTTGAGAGTCTGATTTACTATAAAAAAAATGAAAAAAAGGCTTAGAAAATCATTCAATCACCTGTGTTTTCATTAAAATATGTTTCACTGGACTAAACAAAAAACCTTTTACACAACACCTGACACAGGGTTCCCACTCTTTCCCTGAAATTATTTTCCAGGATATTTTCAGCTCCTACAGAGACAAATTATCACATCATACACTAATCCACCCCTCTACCCACCTCATTCTTTGGAAGTGTTCTTTTCTATGGGTGTAACTTGCATTAACTCAGATTGTTTCTATGTTTATTACTCAGACATTGGATGTGCAGTCTATGGCTATAATTTATCTATGAAAAATAATAATGACACATGTATCATAGAATAAGCACTTCATTAATATGCCAAACTGGAATTACAATGTTCAACCGGACAATTCCCAACTCAACTTTCTCCTCTCTCTTACTTTCTCTCCTGCACTTCCTCTAAAAATATTTGTATATTTTCAATAAATCACTGAAAAACACTTTCCTGTGTTTCATCTCAGTTTAGGCACACAAGATCACAAGGCAGGGGGAGGATAAATAATTTTCCAGGATAAATTAACCGTTTCCAGGACGTTTGACCTTTTTTCTCATTTTCCATATGTTTTAAATGGCTGGAATATTGGTCAATCATTTTCCATGTTTTCCAGGACACATGGGAATCCTGCTGACTGCATATTGTCCAAATTTCAGGGTTTTATGTCTCATGATCTAGAACTTACAGTATATCTTAAAGGAAATTTGTTCATTTGCTGCAAATTACAGTGCTTCTACTTATGACAATAACAGTGCAGGCTGTGTGTTCTGTGTTCTTAGTGCAGCCATTAATAGATGTACATCAAATGTTTTATGTCAAACATTAACTTCAGCTGCATGAAGATCAAAAATCAGGATGCTTTATTTTCCTGTAAATGCTACATTTTGTCATTAAGGTCTATCCCTCAATTTGGTTTGATTTTACCTTCAACTCTACTGACTATTATGAGAGTATAATTAGACAGTAGACAGATGGTGGGTTGAACTGTACATCACCATATAGTGTTGGTCTTGGGATAATTAGAATTTCATCAACTTTCACCATTTCATTTTCATTTCTTTCAATTTTCCCTGTTGGTACAGATATATACAAACCAGTCTTTTAAAAACTTTACTCTGGTTCACTGACATGAAAACACTGTTTGCATTTGGATGAAGGGCCCGGACATAGAGAAAAATGTTTGTTTTGTAAGACATCTGTGTCACTATGATCGGGACAGTGTACACTCTGTTTAGGAGACCACACACACACACACACACACACATATACATATATATATATATATATATATATATAAATGTTCAGCAGGTTTGGTTTACATCCCCTGTCTGACAGAAACAGGTCATGACATGATGTGAGACTTAATTTAATGTGATTTAATGTGAATCTGAATGCGGTTCAGTGTTTTACATACAAGTGTTCCCTCTGTAATTTTTACACAGCTGTGGTGCTTTGGGCACTAAACCTGTTTTTCTTTCAAGTCTGTTGTTGTTTTTTATCATATGACATATATATTGTTTTACATAATCACTGTGTTTAAAGCATCTGGACTACACTTTTTTTTAAATAAGCATTAAACCTAAATATGATGTTTATACATTACACTGGTAGGAAAAATACTGCTCTATTCACATTCTGACTTTAAGACTTTGTATAAGATCTATAATTTTTCCTTTTGTATTTAGATTATTGCTGGTGTGCACTTTTTGTCCTTATGGTGGCACTAATGATCACTTATGTGTCTCCTCGGTTTTTTTTTTTTTTTAGCATGATTATGTGCAGCCAATGTCATAGTAATGAAGCTACTGTAAAGAGATCCTGCTCTGGATCAGACTGAACTGAATAACAAGGCTGTGATACCCAAACAAACACATTAACCACATTAATTAACTGAAAAGTTAAGTACCTAATGTATTGTCTCTTTCATCAGATGGTAATCTGTGTCTGTCTGAACCAGTACCACAATCAGCCTTATCTAAGAATTAGGCTAACACACTCCAGAAGCCCTAAAAACCCATGAAGTATCTCTGCTGCGTTTCCTGCTTACTTTAACACTGCCGCCCATCAACCTGCTGAGTGTTAGTGTGTGTGTATGTGTGAAGAGCGTAAGATGGCAGAAGACAGATGGCATGTCATCCTGTCCTCTCCTCCCCTGCTCAGGGCGCTGAGACATTCCCTTGACTCTTGTCTTTCAGCGAACACCACTCACCAGAGAAGTTCCTGGAGACGAGCATGGTAGTCAAAATGGCCCCCTGTGAAGGACGAGGAAAAAAAAGACAGGGAGAAAAATGACAAAAAAAGGGGAGAGAGGAGGGGGTTTTAATGTTGATAATAGAGCTGCACTAGAAGCCTATTTCCAATTTGAAAATGTGTGATAACTTTTGACCCATCAAGCGTTTTTCTACCTTAAGTTTCCTCCTGGCGTTAAACTTCTTCAGGCACTCGACTGTCTCCTGTCTGTGCATCATAGAGGCCACTGTAGAGCGTTGCTGAAAGGAGACAGAGAAAGAGATGCTGAAAATAAAACAGTAGACGAACTGCTCTGACAGTGACAGGTTTATGTGGGCAGGAGCTGCTGGAGACTCGCTTCCCTGAAATGTGTTAAAACTATGGCGCTTTAGGTGATGACATTTTTGGCAAAAACCCCAGGGATAAATGTGTTTAACTGAGCTTTATGGTGCTGTAACAATCAGAAGATTCTTTTTACTGTTTACACTGACCTTATATGACATTAAATTATAGTATTGATTATGTTGTTTTTGTCTCTGCATGACCGTGATCAGGGGGTATTTTTATATTTTAGCATTTCACCACCATACTGATTATTAAAAATGTACTCCCAGACCTTAACTGAACAGAACACAGCTGTTAAAACTGATTTCCATTATAACAATAATAAAGATCTATTCTATTCTATTCTATTCTATCTGCATATGTTATATGATACATTAGAGTATATCCCTAAAGTGCATGTAAACTGGCTTTGACAACAAGCAGATAGAAGTGCTTATCCTCAAGATAAGTTGGTCTTTTGCCCTTCTTTGGAACAAACTGTCCAAGATAAGCTGACCTAGTATCTGATGCATCAGAGATTTCCTGTTTGGAAACAGATGGTCATGATATCTAGCAGCTTTGGACAGATGTTCATAAACTTGCCGTTACTGGATTTATAAATTCTAAATTGTTGGGCTATTAAACGGGGCACTGAGATATGGATTTCTCAGTGCATTAACAGGATGGAGGTGTGTGTTTGGGTATACAGTATGTACTGAGTGTACTTACGCAGACCCATGGGTGCTTCAGAGCCTCCTGGGCAGTGATTCTCTTGGCTGGGTTGATGGTCAACATCTGGTTGATCAGATTTTTAGCCTCCGGTGTCACTGTGTCCCACTCTGGAGATGGAAACTGAAGCACACATGCATATACACACACATATATGATCTATCTGTATTGTAACTTACTTTTTTTTACGTCTCATTACATACCCCAAATATTAAAGGTTGCCCGTGTAATTCAGAAAAAAAGGTATTGATGTCACTGAGGTCATATGTAGACTGTCTAGATACACATCTTTGTAAAGAGAAAAAACAGGATTTAAAACAAGACATAGCACAACAGTTGCACTGTGTGAATTGAATAACATTATGTTAATGGGCCTGGAGTCACATCAGAACTGTGCCACAGTCATAGAGACGTACTGTATTTGAAGCATTTTAGAATGTTGGGGAGTTTTTTCTTAGAAAAAGTGTTCACATGTGGTCTAAATGAACAGCCTTTCGCACATTTATGACTGTCACCTCAAGTCACATGGTTACCACAGTTGTGTCACAAGGGTCTGTCCTCAACCTTCTTACGTTCTTCACAAAAATCACAATGTCTCTTCCTCTTGAAATTGTACTTTGGAATACCATGCTGATGGTATGATTTTATATGCTTTAGACAAATTTAAATAAATGGCAAATAAACTGCATTTATATGTCAGTGTTTCTATGAAACTGGTCCTAAAAACAGGACATGGGGCTAAAAAGTCAAACCAGATGTAGACTAATGTTATGAAGCAAGTTTGGAAGCACTTTGGGTCTATTTTCAAAACAAATATTTACTGAGATAAAAGAAACACAATTTTTCAGATAAAACACATTTTTATATTATTTGTAACATTATTTTTTATACAAGAATTTTTCCAATATCTTTTTATTCTCTCACAGGTACATTTTGGGAATTGAACTAATTATTCAAGGCAGAGTGTTTCACAAAAATGACCGCTGTTGCAAAATCCCTGCTGATTTATTTGTGTCTAAATGGGCAGGTCCCGCATGTAACGTGAGTGGACACGATGGGTTACGCGCGAAACCTGGAATGAGACTGTCTATTCATGAAAAACCCACGTCTGGATTAGAAAAACCACGAGGATCGTCAAATTTAACACAGTGTCTTTATTTATACCAGTATATTTGACGATTTCAAGCCATGTTTCAAGATCAAATGTACTGACACCTAGGCAGCTTTTCATGTCCCAATTTTGGTCCTATTTTTAGCCCCAATATTTTATTTTAAAAAATCATTAATTTTGGGATGGCTCAGAGCAAGAGTTTAATTTTTGTAAACATTCATCTGAGGTCATCATTAGGTACATCCTGGGTAGAAATATGTCTACATTTCTCTTTTATTATTGGGTCTAAGAAGTTGGCAAAGTGCCAGATACCAAAATGAAGCCAGTTTAATAGAAGCACCCAAATCACTTTTACACCTTGCTGGCACTGAAAAGGCTTCACAGTGTCATTCGCCCAAATCAATAGAGCAGAATGCACGACATCAGATTGGACATTAGACTGACCATGTCAAAACCAAAGTGATAAATGGTGTACATGAGAGCCTCTCATTCATGTGAACCTCAAAGATCATGAGGCTTTAATGGTGGACATGAACTCCTCATTCATTACAGAGGTGATTTAAAGCACTCTGTTTTATACAAATACACTAAAACTACGATTATCTTTATTAGGTTCATTTCATTGAGGAGGTGAGACTATACTCACACATCCACTATTCTTATCTTACCTGCATTTCTACGTGTGAATTCTCTGTCTGTAACTGTAAATGTCATGTCTGGTACTACTCAACTGAAAATGAGATTGTGAACTTAACAAAAGTGTTAAGAAAAAACTGTGAGATGTAAATGTGAAACAATGACAGAGTGTGACAGTGACAGAGGCAGGCTCACATCATAGGCTCCTGCTTTGATCTGTTGGTAGAGTTTGTGTTGGTCCTCGTCCCAGAACGGAGGGTATCCAACCAATAGGATGTAGAGGATCACACCTACACAGGAAAAACACAACCCTTTATTCAAGTGACAAGATGGCAAAGGAGGAGGCAGCAGTGAGAAATGCAGACAAAAAGGCTTACCACATGCCCAGATGTCAACAGGTTTACCATACGCCTCCTTCCTCAGCACCTCTGGAGACAAGTACCCAGGAGTCCCTGCAAAGCCTGCACCCACAAACATAAACACAAGCACATTTTATTTTTAATTCTTTGCAACTATCCAACATGAGGTCTTAAAGTATGAAATTTGTGTTTTAGTGTTTAAACAACTAATAACAAATGAGTAGTTCCAGATTTGACATACTATTCACTAAATAATAATAATAACCAACTACAAATTCAATATAGAGCCACACACATTCAGTATTCATTCTGTTACTGTGCCATAAGACGCTGATGCAACAAGCTGAGAAATGTCAGACATTTTATTTGAAATGTCTATGCATCTGTCTGTAATAATTTACTCTTCACTGCATAGTCATAAAGGTTGTTAAATATACTGCTGGGTTGGATGAATACAAATGAGAATTTTCTCATTTAAGTGATGGGTATATGGGACGCCTCACATTTGAAGGATAGACCTACATTAAAACTTATTTCTCCCGAGGGTGAATTAGGGTCTTTATTTTGTAGTGGGAATTTTATTTGTAAGCATATGTGCATAAACCTATTCAAAAGCAGAAGCACAATAGCGTGAAAAAAGGGCATGTGTTAGTGTAAAATCTGTGCAACATTAAAACGTGTCCTCATGCAGTCAGAGCCTTTATGGTACCTCAGTTTTGTACGATGCATCGTCTTATTGGCTCTGTGTCATAGAACAAGAAAGTAGATTTAATGTGCTTTGATCAGTCTGGTTGAGATTACTCTTTAGTACATATAAAGAACCTAACCTAAAAATCTAACGTGGCCTTTCTGGTCAGCTTCCCCGAAGAGAACCACCATCATTAGATGTGAGCACTGTCATTCTGTTCTTAAATTAACTCCCCTAATGAGGCCTATTTTGATTTAATATGAGGTAGATGTAATATGTCTACAAGAGAAAAAAAGGAAATTACATATAGAATTTCCACAAGATGATACTAATTGAAAATAAAAGGGGGAAAAAATCCCCCAGCGTTTTCCACACCAGAGGAGGATAAAATGACAGTATGGATCAACAGTCCAGAGGAAGCTACACTTCTCTCCATCAAAGGGGTGTTCAGACTTTACTGCGACGGCTCAGCTGCACATCAGAACTGTCAGGCAACAGAAGCCTTCATGATCAAGAGGAGGATGAGGGCGACAGACTGACAGATGACCCAGCTCCTCTAGCTTTTCTTTGCCCTCTATCTGTTTGGAGGGAGGCACTAGTTAAGTGTACAAGAACATACACTTATTTCTGCCGACAGAGATCTTTGAAACTGACCACTGTTGGGAACATTCAGACATTTTCTTTTTTTTTATGATTAGACGTTATAGTTTTAACTTTAGCTTAAATGCCCAGTGTGCAAGATTTAGGGGAAGTTAAGAGCCCCAGACTCCACAAATGTAATTTAATATGTATAATCACTTGAAATTATCTCTGTGCTTTGTTATCTTAAAGGGAGGCATTTTATCTACTGAGGAAGCAGGTTGCAAATAGTCCCCAGTTGTTTATATGTAGATATATATTTGTATAGACTTCCTCCAATCAGTTTTTCTGTTACAGCAATTGACATCCAGCATTAAAGTGCATCATCATCACCTATGTTTGAGTATGGCCCACAGTTCATATTCCCTGAAATACGGGGATATAGGGGAATGTGAGATGAGGTGCACTCAGTTGGTTGCACAACTGCACTAGTAGCTGTTGCTAAATATTAATTTAGAATAATATGCCATTGCAAATGCAATGAAAAGACCATTTTGCACAGTTCAAATGTGTGTGCTCTGTATGTGTGCAGCATACCAAACCATGCCTGCTGGTCTCCTTGAACCTCAATTGCCAGTCCAAAGTCAGCCAGTTTGACTGCTGCGTTCTTACATTTGCTGGCCAGCAGCAGGTTCTCTGGCTGCATGATGAACAAAAACACCAAACACAGTCACATCAGTGGTTTGGAGATATGATTCTCTGAAGTTCCATATTCTAAATAAGTCCTCTGTAAACCCTCAGTATCTGGAATGGGGTAACCTAACAGAAGAAAAAAAGCCACAGAGCTTCTCCTCTTTTGTAAGTCAGCAGATAGAAAATAAGGAAGAAGGTGTGACAGATGGCTCAGATGAAACCAGTTAAAATCAAAACCAGACGAATAAGAATAGCCACTGATACACACTTTTAGAGCAACATTCATACATATTTTAATAACACACACATGCACACACAGTCATACACTGACGCAGACAGATGGGACTTAGAATGTGTATAAGCCTTTTATGCCATTTGTTTAACTTGTGCAAGACCAAACACAGCTTGCGTTCTTGCAACAGTTGTGTTTTTTTCTGTCCAGACGCTGATGAAACAGCAATCAGACAAATGTCGACAGTATCTGAGCCTCACGCAACTCATGTATGTACACGCGTACGTATAACCACTTACTGCAGACTGTGATAGATTTTTGCTATGATACAAAAATCATGTGTGCACAGTGGCACAGACACAGCTGTGTGATGGACTCCAGCTGCAGGAGAGACATCATGTCACCCTCTACTGGCTGATCCCAAAACTCAATTAGTGCAAGTTTGATTTCTGAGCATGAGAGGGACAAGTAAAAACACAAGAACAGAAAGACACTAACACTGCAGCACCATCTATAGCTCGTATCTTACCTTAAACCCTAAAACACACAGTAGGGGTCAGAAGTATGGTCAGGTTTACATTTAAGGGGTAAGACTAAAGGGGCACATTTACCCACTTTAAACACACCTACAGGTCAGCTACAGTGACAAAACATTTAAAAGACAGGATATTTATCACACAAGGCAATTCTACCAATTAGTACGAATGAATTGCATTATAGGAAATGTAGTATACTGTTCTTTTTGTTTGTTTGTTTTTTAGCTTGGCACATACTTAAAGTTATGTCAGGTCCTGCGTTTCTATTTAGATCATTAATGTTGTTCAAAAACTACATTATGATAAAACATGATTGTTGAATATGGATATGACTCAGTTCGCCTCATTTGAATATTTTTCTTTGACCACAGACTACTTTTCTATTCTATTCTATTCTATTCTATTCTATTCTATTCTATTCTATTCTATTCTATTCTATTCTATTCTA
>JAPTYQ010000005.1:35574877-35587102 GCA_029814465.1 Ostorhinchus cyanosoma
TGTTTTGAATGTCTGGAGTCACCAGAATTGTGTGATGTTAAAATGGAGTCAAGAGCCAAAAAAAGGTTGGAAACCACTGTCATAGTGGGAGGGAAGGGATCAAGGGTTCATTCAGAGAAGCTGTTGTGGCTTCAGTTCAAACTACTGTTGTTCAACTTCCTATTATTTTTCAACTATAGAAGACCTGGAAACACTATACATGTCAAATACTGATGTGTGTACAAAAAAGCCAACAAAAAGATTTATAATATTAAATAAATCACTGAGTTATAATTGCAAGTACTTAAACTAAAATTAAAGCATTTTTCAGACCTTGAAAACACAACATTGAAATTGAAGCATTCTCAAGGATTCCAAGCCCCGGAGCTTCAGTAAACTAAATTATATTAAATGTAGGGGAAAAGTATTTTCACTGACGAAATGCAAACCCTAACATTGTAATAAATGGATCAAATCCTCGGTGCAGGGTGAATGTAGAGTCAAACTCAGATCAAACTGTCTGTTAGTGGTTTGGAGTTTGTGTGGAAACACACTCAGCTCTCACATGTTTTTATCTGCCTCTAAAATCGAAACACTTTCACTCAGGGAACACCGGACTCTCAGCTCACCATTCCCCCCAGCTTCACATCCTGGTCGTCGGCGAGGATAAGTATGATGTTGCTCGGTTTGGTGCTTTGCGCACACCTGACGCAGCAGGTGAGCAGCGCCGCGAGCAGCGTGAGCGTGACGGCTGCGTGGGGTCCTGCGTGTCGGCGTCCCGTCGCTCCAGATCCGCTCCTCAGGGCTGCCATGAGGGCCGCCTCCACAGCACCGGGCCGGTCTGTCTGTCTGTCCGTCTGTCCGTCTGCGACACACGCAAACTCTGCGCCAAAGTTAAATCCTGTTTCGTTTCCTGAGAAAAGGGGAGGATGTGCGGAGGTGAGAGCGGCTGGACGGACTCAAAGTTTGAGGAAGTGGAGCTGGTGCTGGGGTCATATGATCAGCCTTTCTGTTTTTTCAAACAGAGGAAGGAGGAGTGAGAACACAGTGTTCAACAGAGACTGAACTGCACAACTAATGCTCCTGGAACCACACAGACAAACAACAGCACATTTATGTGTCAACAGGACATTCATCAACTCTACTGTCATTAATGAACATGAACCCTTAAACAACTACAGCTGGGAAATGTCTACATTAACATGTCTACATTTGACCTCTTTTAATGATTTATCACCATTTATTATGATCACATTAGATATGACATGACTTTATTAATTCCACTGTGGGGACATTTCAGTGTTAATGCCAGCAAAACACATGGAAATGCAGAAGAGACATACAACAGAAACATACAAGGGTGGGATGTGTTATCCTGTATTATACTCTGCATTTGGCATTCTTCAGTGAAAATCAGCTTTAACCACATAATTATATCACACCACAATAGTTTTTGCACACTTATTCATGCATATTTCTTTCATATTGATGGTCAGATATAATCAATATGAAAGAAGTATACATGCATATTGTACTGTAGTGTGTGTGTGTATATATATATAGATATATGTATATATATCTATATATATAGTTACACTTTCTTACACTTGCATGGAGCTACTGTAACCACACAGTTTCCTCTGGAATTAATAAAGGATTCTGAATCTGAATACATTCAGTGTTGAAACATGTAATATGTTTCATTGCACAATTTAGCCAAGTCAACACGAGATAGATTTTTTTATTTTAATATAGAATTTTATTCAATGAATTAAGGTGGAAACATAAAATAAAATAGAAGAAAAATAAATGGTAAACGGAAACAAAAAAGCAGAACAGCTTCCTTTATTCACTGCTGAATCCTCCTCCTCTAATGATGATGATGATGATAATGATGATGATCCTCATTCATAAATAGACTTAATCGACTTAAAAACATCATCTTTTTACCTAAATGTCACATATTATTTGTGTCTCAGCAGATGACGATTGAGCAAAACTTTCAGTCTTTGACGCCTGAATTTAAAACGACTCTAAAAACTTTCAGTTAAGTCCTGTTTGTTTCTGAGTGTGTGGTAAAAAGACAAAAACTTGCACATACACAACATATACATAAACTAAGGACACTGAATGTATTGATAGATCATTTTCCAGATACAGTATCTGATCAACAAATGCTTTAACACTTCCTCTGAGTTGATAATCAGGTTCTTTTATCATCACAGTGCAGCCTGCTCTCAAGTTGAAGTTTTTTTTTACTTGGATCCGGCCAAAAAATGAATCCATCTATACAACCATAAATTATTCTAACTTTGGACAAGAAAGTGGGAATCACTAGTTTGTGCTGTGTCAGGTTAAGTGTAGAAAAAACCTTTAAAGTTTGCAGTCCTGAGTGAATGTTTACTGACAAATATTGTAATTGGATGAAGATAAAATTAAATTATGCATAACATTTCCAATGGGGTCTCACCAATCTGTGGCTTTAGCTGTGAGTAATGGTCTTGCTGCAGCTGTTTGTGGTATGTTGTTGTGCAGTCAGGTAGTAATCAGAGTGGTTCTGCCTGAGCTGCTGCTTGTCAGACCGTGAGATGAAGCAGCAGCGGCTGATAGTAGACGTTACAGAGGGGGAGTGTACTGTTGGTAAACGGCTTATCATGCTCATCATCTGTCCCCACTGTGGGCTCCACACAGAGGCTCCACTTAATAACTCATTTGGTCACATTAACTACAGTCCTCAAACATCACACTGAGAGTTAATAATGATAATTCCATTTGTAAAGTATTTTTCAAAGACAAATACTGTGCTTTAAAAAGTCTAAAGCAAACAATCCTGCCAACATTTATTGACAGGCTCATCTCACTCATGACTTGACCTTTGACCTCACTGGAGGAAACTAGGTAATATGTTTTATTAATGCTTTTCATACATAATATAATCTGAAATAAACTGTCTACATTAACATCTAACAGTTTTATAACACAACAAAGCTGTGAGGTATAAAACTCAAACATCATGCAAGATTTAGCAGCAAATGTTGCCTTTCCTCATCTCCATAACTGTTGTGTCTATGGTGCAATGTATAAATGCATCTAAAGGTTGACATGTTGGCAATAATTATTAGTAACATACGGCTGCAGATACCACACATTCTGTTGACATTTTGAAGATTAATTTCATTTGATGGACACATCAATTTCCTACATATTTTCTGCCACATTGTCCATTAAAGCAGCTGATGTTTTCAGTATCTATACCCGTAAATATATCTTTCCATTAAACACCTAGTGTGATTCAGTCACTGTATTTGCTTTTTGCATTTTTAGACCATTTTAAAATGCTGAACTACATCCCTGTGTCGACAGCTAGTGCCCACAGACCATAGTAGTAAATTGTTGGATGGCAGGTGCTGACTGTTTCACTGTACTGTGTTTGGTTCCCACTTCTCTACACTGACAAACGCCTTCCTTCACGTAACAATTATTTCCTTGACCTTTTCAGTTTGTTTAAACCAGATGACTCTTCTGACTACAGCACTGAGATGTGACCTATAATCATGACACTGTATGATTAAAATTACCATCATCATGTGTGATTCAGGTGCACTGAGCTGCAAATGGATACTCTGATCCTGATGGTGGATGGGGATATTCTGCGCAAACTCTGTCTACATTACATGATTATATTTCTAAGTGACACTTCAAGTGAGGACACTTAATCCATATATATGTTCATATTTAGGTACGCATAAAAAAAGTGAAATGCATGTTTAAAATTTGATTAGGAAAAAAAGGAATGGTTTGAAACAGCATATAATACAAATGGAATTTAGAGATTTAACAAAATGAGATTAACTTAATAAGAAAAAAAAGCATATTACATTCAAACCACTTGGCAAGTTGTAAATCAAAATATAATATACATTGATATTGTATTCCACTTTGATTGAGCTATTTGTTTCACCTATATGCGACCTAATTATTGATATAAAATGCTTTTTTTATTTTAGTATTTTAAGCCTTTATATGCCAGGTTTTTGTCATAATGCCAATATATTTTTAAATAAAAAAAACACACACAAACAAAAACAAAAAAACGGGATAAGTGTATTATTATCGCAAGCAACACTGATTATACTGAATTTCTTTTCTCTTTTCTGAGCAGTGTCAGATACTCACACTCACACCATTAATCACAAAAAATCCGCTTTCCCTAAGGTACTTATTAAAATGCATGGACGCAGCCAAAATTTTTAGAACATTAAGTTTCAAAAGCTCTTAAAATGCACACAACAGTCCAGTTAACAATATTGTTAAGGGTTCTTAACTTTAACTATTCCTAGTGAATTGATAAATGATCTTCTGTCTCCCTCTAGTGGTTGAGTTCAAAAACAACCTGCCCAGTTTAATCAGTTATATTTTGGAGACCATTATAAACAATTTATGTCTACACAGTTTTGTGCTGGTATGATTTTAGGGGAAAACGCATGAGGAACCCCCTTTGAATTTAAGCTGTTGATAAATACTTTTTTTTTCTTCCTGTTCAGAGCTTAGTTCCTAGTCGGATGTATTTTTTATGACGCACCGGTGGGTAAACTCCACTTCCGGTTGCCCTCAAAATTTCTGCTCTTACAACCTTCCCTATCTTAAACTTTCAACAGAAAATGAAGCCGTTTTAACTGGAATGTGTCATGTAATTTCAGTGAAAGTTAATATCGTTTTGTAAGAGCTAACTTCGGGAACACAAGCTGTTAAAGAAGAAATGGAAGTTCAGGAGAGACTGAGCAAAGCTACTGATAAAAAAAAAAACAACAACAACCACAGACCAGGATGGAAACACACAGGTTTATAGGCTGGAGGTTTCCTGAGCTGTAGAGAACTATGGTGCCGCTGAAGCGAAGGAAAGTCCTGAGAACTGGGGCTGAAGGCACTGGAAACAATGGGGAACATTCAGTGACCAAGTTCCCTGAAGTTGTTTTATTCCTGTTGGAAAGAAAGATGGGAACCAGTCGAAGAGGTTTCCTGTCTCAGCTCGGACGGAGTAAAGGCTTTCAACTGGAGGAGTCCTACAGGTACGAGCTGGGTGACAGTTTTGGATCCTGTCAGTAAAGTCATATCCTAGAGTATTATCAGCAAAATGCACTTCAAGTAACAACAGGTAGTGTAAATGAACTGCTGTTATATGATCAGGGATTTACTTTTTATATAACGTTTTTGATGCATGCTTGTGCTGGAAAAAAGTATTTTGACACCCTCAACATTTTACACCATCTCAAACATTATCAAAAGATATTTGCAGAAAAATCTTCTTTGGGTTTCAAAAGGTGTGGATGCATCAGACAGACACAAACCAATGCAATTTTTGTTTTGTTTTGTTTGTTTTGTTAACAAGAAAAAAATAACATAACTAAAAAATTCTTGACAGTTCCAACATGTCATGCCCTGGACGAGTTTCAAAGGACATTATCTTAGTGAAACATCCAATTTTGACCTCAACAGAACAGTGTAAATGCAGAGAGGAGCATGTGGGTTTGGAGAATGGAACAATACTGGGCAGAGTTCAATGACTTAAGGGGGATTCTTAATGCAACACATCACAATTACATTATAGAGATTTTATTGTCATTCAAGCATACACAAGAATGAACAATATCTATGCATCGTTCTAGATAATCAGGCTCTAAAAAGTCAACATTTCACATGTTTTATGAAGCTGCATTTTTCATCGAATCAAAGAGGATACACTTTAATTAATAATTTAACTCAACCCATAATGGAAACACCTTAACTTTCAGTTTCTGTCAAACATATTAAAATCATAAATGGTTTTCCAAAGTGAGGATGTGTGAAGTAAGATGTAGAACACAAGAAGTATAAAGTGGTGGATAATAGAAAAACTTACATACTAAAATCTGTTCTTAAATAACTCTACCTGAGTAAAAGTAATTCCACCTCTTGGTCCTGTTATTAATAAAACATCTCAACCATAATCCACGTGGGACTAAAAACCTACAGATATTATGGTTGAGACAAATATTGTGAGTGTGTGCTTTAAGTGTGTGTTTCCACAGTGAACGTGTCACTCATGTCATATCTGAAAACAACACTGGAGTCGATGTGAGGACGTGGCTGGACTCTCAGGACCAGGGACGCCACAGACCACCTGTACACCTGTTGGACATCAGCTGGTTCACAGAGAGCATGCGTGCAGGCCGTCCTGTCGCGATCCTGGACAGACATATTTTACAAGTACAGTCGACCCTTTCACGGCTTTGATGAAGGTTAAGTGTAAATAGACATGTGACCTTGTTGTGTGTTTCAGGAGCAGGAAACAAATGAAGCAGAGAAGATGGTTTTCTCAGTACCGAGCTACGCCTGTCAGAGAAGAACCAGCCTGGTGAATCACAACACCATCCTCACTGTGCGCTCACACCTTAAGTCTATTTATTCATTTAAGCCGATACAACATAGATAGTGTCAAACTCTTAACTCTTAACTGCGTCTCTGTCTCAGGATGCTCTGTCCTTCCTGGCTGAAAAGGCTGAGCTCAGTAACGAGGAAGGTCGAGGTGTTGCGTTTCGACGGGCCGCCGCCGTTCTGAAGTCCCTCCCCAGGACAGTGACGGACATGGAGCAGCTCAGAGGACTGCCCTGTTTAGGAGATCACTCTCAAAGAGTCATCAAGGTACATGGAAAATGCATTTTTCATCCAGATCTCTTAAAGTATATAGTCCAGGATTTGCCCTCTTTATTACAACTCACTGTTATTTTTTCTGTCATTGTAGGATATTTTGGAGAATGGAGTGTCGAGTGAAGTCGAATCGACAACAGAGAATGAACGTTTTAAAGCTCTAAAGGTGAGTCAGATGGAGCAGTTTGTGTGTGAAATACCACAACAAAATGAACCTGAGATATACATCACACTGTTTACGGTTAATACTATTAATTATTACTATATAATTTACATTGAGATCATTTATTTGATATGGTCTCAGTTCTGAGCTTATTACAAATGTGTTATTCTTGCTCATATTTGTGATTTTACATACATAGTTTAATCTAAATATACAGGGTTTATTCTGATAAAACCACAACTCAGTACAGATAGAGAGGGACAGTGAAATACATATGTAGTTGGTATAAAAATACTTAGAGAAGTTACAGAAAAGCCGTTGGTAATTTCCTGAATATATATATATATATTTTTACAATTGTTTGTTGTGCTCAAGTCTTTAGCACCACCTAGTGGCTGTGATCAGACAGTCAGATGTGATTCATGAACAAAAAGAGCAGAAACTATCAAATCAAGACCTGTATGTGCAGTCGTCTTAATTCAACACCTCTAGTTTTGTTACAGTCTTTAAATGCATTTTATTTCAGGTTTTAACTGGTATTTTTGGAGTGGGAACAAAGACAGCAGATCGATGGTTTAGAGAAGGGATTCGCAACCTCACACAGTTACGAAATTCAGTGCCTTCTCTTAATCGAGCACAACAAGCAGGTGAGCACAGTTTTCCTTCTCGTGCTGGTGTATTTACTCGACACAGTGTGAGTGAATATCTTGTGACGGTTCAGGGCTGGAGCACTACGAAGACCTCAACCAGCCAGTCACCAAGGCAGAGGCCGACGCCATTGGAGAAATTGTCGAGAAGGCTGTCCTCACTGTGTTGCCAGGGTCAGAGGTCACTCTGACCGGAGGATTCAGGAGGTGAAACCACGCGGATCACAATTAAATGCAGCATATTTAATGCTTTTTCTAATAAAGGGCGCCAGTCCACACACCCAGCATACAGAAAGAAAAGCAGGTGTATCAATGGAAATATCACTTCTGACTTTTCACAGAGGGAAGCTGACGGGTCACGATGTTGATTTCTTGATAACCCACCCAGAGGAAGGAAAAGAGGTGGGGCTGATGCCCAAAGTCGTTTCCTGGTTAGAATCACGAGTAAGCTGTCACTCTATTTTTATTTATCACAGTTTAATTGAAAATCTTTTTTTTTTTTGACTGGACACTTTTCAGTCACAAAACTACAAGTTGAAGTCTCAGAAAATTTATTTAATCCTCATTAATTCATCTTCCTTCAATAGGGTTATCTGTTGTATCAGAAAACTACAAGAAACTCGTACCTGGAGTCTGAGGAGGGTCCTGGACGGCCCTCCTCGAACATGGACCGCTTTGAGAGGTGTTTCTCCATCTTTAGACTGGAGAAAACAAAGACACTTAATGCAAAGAAACCAGAAGCCCTGGCTGAAAATGGTGCGCAGCCACAGGAGGATGTCACATGTAGCATTAGTGGGCACATGCAGCTTCAAGACAAAGACTCACAGGATGAACAACCCACTGGAGACAGACTGTGGAGGGCTGTGAGAGTGGACCTGGTGGTGTCCCCCATCAGCCAGTTTGCATTTGCTGTGCTGGGCTGGACAGGATCCAAGGTGAGCCCTGAACATCACCGTTCCTTCCTGTCTGACTCTTTAAAAGGTGTGAAATACTCACACAAGGTCTGTTTTTTTTTTTTAGTTGTTTGAGAGAGAACTGCGTCGATGGGCGGGGCATGAGAAGGCCATGTCTCTCAGCAGCCACGCCCTCTATGATAATAAACGGGTACATACATGTCCGTTTTAATAAACCACCTGGTCGTTCAGTTTGATGATGTGCTGATTTAGTGGTATGTTGTTTTCTTCTCATACAGAGTATTTATCTGAGAGCTGCTTCAGAGGAGGAGATCTTTGCTCATCTGGGTCTGGAGTACGTTGAACCATTTGAGAGAAACGCATGAATCGACCTGATGATAAACCGCTGCAGTTACATTCTGAGGAGCAGGAGGCTGGAAGACAGACCCACAGCAGTTTCACCTGGACAGAAGTAATTAAATCATTTCACTAGACGGTCTCTTAACCCTTATGGATGCCTCTAATGTACTATCCAACTGGGATAAAATAGTCATATATCTATAGTTTTTATACATACCTGTCTTTTCTCTTTTGATTTGGTGATCATTATGGATGTGTTACAACCTTTTTTGGCTCGTGACCCCATTTTAAGAGAACAAACTTTTTTTTTGCTAAAATTGATTTGTTTTTGATCATGTAATAGTTTGCTATACTATGTTGCAAATAAACGTTAGTTTTAGGCAACATTTAGTCTATATAATGTATATTATTATGGAGGGAGGCAGAAAAGTCAGGTGTAGATTACTGCACAAACGGAGAATTAGATTTTCCTTGGTCAGGATACGTACAGTCAGTCCAGCTTGGATTTACAATTAATACTGAACAAACAATAACACAAACTGTGAATTATGAAAGAGTTGCAGCATCTGAAACCGACCACAGTGAACATTTGACAGATAAACAGAACCACAGTGCTGCAGTTTCACACTCACAGTTTGTCATGTCTGTTATGGATTGGGATTGTCTCTTAGTTAGTACCATTAGTAAGTTTTTTATTTTTTTATTTTTTTTTATCAATTACTAGAAATTTCAGGTGATCCCATTTGAATTCCAGGCGACCCCACATGGGTCCCGACCCCAAGGTTGAAAAACACTGCTAGAATATTTGTTTTTAGATATATGTATTGAACGTAATGTTATTTACTCGTACATGTCTAATATACACTATTGACACTTTTTGGACTATCTCGAGGCAAAAATGCACATACAAGAGAACTGTGAAATCATGTATAAATATATTTTTCTTTCTTTTCTTAAACCATTTAATCTCTGCTCAAAACCACCAAATGTTCAGTAATTTTCAGAATTTTCACTTTTTAAATGCCAGTCTGAATGAACAGTGTCACTGTTTTTATTGCTGGTGTTTAGACTAAAATCAAATCAAATCAAATTTTATTTGTATAGCCCTTTACAATAACCAAAAGGTACCCAAAGTGCTTTACAATAGAGCCATAAAACAACATAACATGAACATAAAACAATACATTAAGAAACAATACATAAAAACAATACGTAAAAGTGCGTTGGAGGAGCTAGAGTTGATTTTATTACATGAATATTTTTTATGTGAGATTAGAAAATGTGGTTTAAATGTAAGTAAACGAGAGGGTCCTGCAATGAACAACAACTACTAATGCAATTAAATCAGTGTTATTATTAATATTTGACATAAATAATGACAACCCTCCACTGTGTATTTTAGGGCACTCAAACTGGCATATATGTAAAGGGTTAAAATCCTGAAAATTGTTGAAGATTTGGAAGTTTTGAGCAGAGATTAAGCGATTTAAGATGTATGTAGAAAAAAGTGGAAAAAATATTGATGTAGAATGATTTTATAGCAGTTGTTTTGCATGTACATTTTTTGCTCCCCAGTTAATATTAGACCTGTAAGACTAAACAACATTGGTTTCAATAAATATGTGTAAGCAGAAACATTCTTGTTATGAGCTGAAGCACAACCATTATGAATCACTAAATCAAAAAAGAAATTTAACAAAACTGGCCTTAGGGGTCCTTAAGGGCTAAATATATCTACCTGCGTATCATAAATTACACATCAGAGCTGTAAAACCATTCAAATGCACTGTAAAAATAAAAAATTATAAATAAATTACGTATAAAATAAGACTATTGATATTCTTTTGAGTTTTATCGGAGCAAAAGTAGAATTAAATGAGCTTTTACAATGGTTATATTTTCTAATTAAAAAGAGGCATGAACAGGGTTTGTCCCCAAATATTCTAAAATCTAAGTAATGTTCAGAGGTGGGATGTCAGTAAACACTATTCTTGTACTTCACTTGAGTATTTCCAATTTCTGCAGCTTAGTAGTTCTACTCCACTACATCTTAGAAGCATGTGTCTAGAACTAAGCAGGAAATATGAGCACAGTATTGGAACATGCAAGAAAAAAATGTGAACTAAACAGCTTTTGCATCAATATTTAGTGTGACGTGCATTTGGATTCAGTGAGTCTGTTGGATGGATGTTTCTGAAATAATCTCGTGTTATATTATAAACCTTCAGAATGTCCCACAAACTTTCCTGGTCTTTTATCCTTTTTTCTGTTCAGATGATCCCATATACACCTTCTACGATATTTTTTTTCTGAAATGCATGACCACACATGTGCATTTCTCTGTCTTTGTAGTAATGCACGTACAACAGGAATATACAATAAATATATAAACAGTACTAAAAACACAAATGTAGTTCTGATTTCTTGTTAGAAAGACACATACTAATTACAAACTTCTGTCATGTAGAACAGGCTGATACAACAAGTAAGAAAAGGAGACAAAATGATAACATTCAGGCAACGAGGCAGCTTTTAGATCTTGGTGTGTTTTCAGATATTCTCATATTTCTAGTTGTGCTTCACAGGCAGTATGACACGTCTGTGCTGCGCCCCATAAGGAACATAGTTGTTTGTTGCCACATAAACACCTGTGTCCCAGTGACCTGCATGAAATAACGTCCTCACTGCATGTTCTGAAACGTAAACCACAGAGCTGTGCAAAGTGCAGCACACAAAGTTACATTTAGCACTAACACGATTATTTGACATGTATCAGAATACTGAGAATTATTCCGATACATTCTGGACCATCCTGCTTTATTTTTTATTTTTTTAATTTTAAGATCTTTATTTAATGGAAGGAGATTTACAAAGTATTATAAAACACTTGCCCTAAACTCACCCCCCACATAAATATACCCATCTGTATTTAATAACTGTATACATATTCATAAAATTGCCCATGTTCACAATAGTTAATAAAAATAAAATATCTGTATACACTCACACCTATAAATTTACACAAACACATATGTTTGTCATAACAAATACATACATGCTTACACTAACATGCATACCTGTCTACACACACACACACACACACACACACACACACATATATATATATATATATATATACACAAGCATACACACCTACATAAAAAATACACTTTTTTTTTTCCTTATGAGAAAAAAAAGCTTAGAAGTCTATAATATTCCCAGGGAGAGTCTGTAATCAGTCAAATGTTGTTCTACATAATTGGTCAGAATGTGTTTGACCACTGTGTCACTATCTATAAGATTCTGATTAAGGATCAATACACTTCTTGTTTTCCAAAGTTTGACCAAAACAATACAAATTATTATCCTGCTTTACAGTACAGATCTTTTGGGATCTTCAGAGGCACTTCCCGTATGTATGTGTGTTTGTGTGTTTGTGTGTGTGTGTGTGTGTGTGTGTGTGTGTGTGTGTGTGTGTGTGTGTGTGTGTGTGTGT
>JAPTYQ010000005.1:35587202-35604599 GCA_029814465.1 Ostorhinchus cyanosoma
TGTGTGTGTGTGTGTGTGTGTGTGTGTGTGTGTGTGTGTGTGTGTGTGTGTGTGTGTGTGTGTGTGTGTGTGAAGTTACAGGCGTTTCCTTCACCTCTTCCTAACAGCCTCATTAACCTCTAAATACTGGTTTAACATCAAAGACCGCGTCACTGCTCTCACCTCCGTCTCCTCTCACACATCCACGCTGTGACATGTGCACACACTTCATTGTGTACCGACAATTTCAGCAAAATATAAAATCTAAGACAACATGTAGTGAGCATTTGAAAAACACTCAGAATGAGAGGATTTTTGTAACTGCAGACAAGGTGTATGTACTAAGAAGAAAGAAAAAAAAAAGTTGAATTTTGGGTTTCTAAATCACCATTGACACATCACTGTTTTTGACACCGTATGTGTGAACCAAAAGTTTCTGGGGGAGAAGGAGACAAGACAGCGACGTCAGCCTCTACTGGGGAGACTGTCAGTCTGGACTACTGTGAGAACTGAAGGATTCACATCCTTTAGTAAAATTAACCACGCACACCACGCTTAGTAAAACCTATTGAAATGCCTTTAATTTAAATGCAAATATAAGACCATACATTCTGTAAGTAAAGTAATCATGGAGTAAAATGCCAAAAATGATATTGATATACCTTATATTAGAATTGAAGTAGAATAGAATATTATATTAGAATATACAAATAGAATTATATTAGAATATACAAAGGGCATTTTTAACTGTTTTATTTACTTTGTGAACAGCTTGATCTTACTTGAGTCTAGAGCAGCAATTCAACATTATCAGTTATTCACTCGATTACTTCCTTGATTTATTGATTAGTTTCAAGCCTATAATCCAACAGTAACAATAAAACATTTAAAGTCTCTGCTCAGGATTACAGTAGCTGTAACAAAAAAAATCATCAAATTGTCATCTCTATGACTGAAACTTGCTTTTAATTGAATTTAAGGATAAAGGAAAACAAACAAAACAAATTATATGAAGGAAAACGTTACACAAGTGAGCTCACATTAAACACAGAGTAGACATTTCTTTTTTTTTTTTAAACAAAGTTAGAAAAGCACCAGATTTTTTTTTTAACAAATTCCAAAGATGTGTCAAAAAAAGTCAGTGCTGTAGCAATCAGATAAATGTGATGTGGTGTAATAAGTCCAGTATTACTCTTTGAAATATAATGATTAAAAATAAAAGAAGCACAAACTGTGATGCACAACACAAAAACGCAATACCCGATTTACTATGCCACTCACATGTACTTTATATACATGGAAATTCAGTTTAATGTATTCTCCCAGCATGATATATTATATTCCCCAGCCCCCAGCTTCAACATTTAGCACAAATGTAAATTCCAAACTGTGGATCTGTGCTCTGGGTCTCTTCGTTGCTGTCTCCCCATGTGTCGAGGAGTCTGCAGTGCCTGCTCGTCCACCAGGACCAGTCCCGCTGGCCCCTTCAAAGCCCACGGACCCTTTGATGAGGTTGATAGGGATCAATAGCAGAGGGGAAGAGGCCTTAACTGACTGTGTTACAGACGGGGCGGGCAACTGCTGGAGACTGCCGGCAATTCAGATCAATGATTATTGGGTGTCATCTGCACCTTGATCTGAATCCATTCAGTCACGTTTAATTTAAGCTTCATGTTGCACTATGATAGAAAGAGATCGCTGGAAGATTTTTCATCTGTAAAATCCAGCGTCACCAAAGAAAAACTATGTTAGATATCGCTGTTCTGCCGGGGCATGTGTCTGCCTCTGGTCTACTCTCTTTAGGCCTGTCCTTGTCAGTGCCTGAGGGGGTCGAGGTGTGTTTGTTTCCATAACAGAGTAGCAAACAGGCCCATTAGAGATGAAAGGGTCTGAATGGAGCCAATCAAAGATGGGCCCAGCAGGAGCCTGTTACCCCACAGACGGCAGAACTGAGACTGGGGCCACTGAGCATGGATAAGACCCAGTTATCCACACACAGTAGGCACAGTCATATGTAGAGTTCACCATGCATGCTGCTTATTTTCACATGAATGTAGCACATATGCAATGAGATGCTGTTTATTGGAGCGAAAGACACAAGTAAAATGTAAACAAATAAGTACGAGTGAGGATGAGGATTACGCAGAAACCCATCAGGGTAAAGTATAAGTAAAGCAGCAAATAAACACAAAACAAGTTAATGTTTTAAAGTCAGGACAAAAACTAAGCCTATACCTGTTGTATTTATGTATGAGTGGTGTACTTTATATATTCACATCTGAGCTGGGGGCATATTTCACTATTTTAATAATGAGTGTAAAGTATTAAATGATTTCTTATATATATATATATATGTTTTTTTAATTATATCTTTATTTGGAATGAACAGGTAAATTCACCAGCAGATTAACATTGGTAAAAAAAAAAAAAGAGAGCTAAAAGTCATTCCAGTTTTTCTTGAGTCCAGGAGATGTCCTTCACCAACCCATAATGCAAACAAGTCCCAAAAAAACCAAAAAAACCCTCAAATTATGGATTAAAGTTGGTTCGTCCTCATAGGGCCCATTCTCCTTCAATGCCTTAAATTTAACACCAATGACAGCACTCAGGTAACCAAAATGGAAATATATTAGATTTCTTATATTTTCATAATCATGATGCAGTTCATAAATAAAACTTTTGCATCAACTGTATACATTTGGCTTTAAAAAAAAAAAGTATGTTGGACGTTGAACAGAAGCCTGGATTGAATGATTATCCAATTTATTTTTCTAACTTTTGTCATTAGTAACACAAAGGCATTTCCTGGTATTTGCTGCAAAATGAGGTGCAAGTTTTCACTGAAAGAACCAAAAAAAAAATCCGCTATTATATTATAGGCAGTTTTTATCTCAATATTCAGTCAAGAGTCACGTAAAGAAATGGTGGGTAACAGCTCAAAGCAGTGTGATTTTTTTGATTTCTCTCCTTCATCTCCATCTGTCTGTCTACGTTGGTCTGGATGAGTCGCAGTGTCGGCCTGTAGCTCCTCTTCAACATCTCCCATCATGCCCTGTGACAAGCGGCTCACGGCGGGGCTCTTTGATGTGAGGCCTGGTGAGGGAGACACAGTAGAGACAGGTATAGGGACAGATCAGAGATAGACGAGAGGCAGGAGACGACACAAACACATGCTGACATCCAGAGACACTCAGAAATGTCAACAACGATGCCCTGTCTGGCTCTGCTCTCCACATCACTTTATCTGTAAAAATAAGCATTTGATCAACCAAAATATATGCATTCCAGTTCTTCAAATCAATGAATAACTACACGAAATGGAGTTAAACTGACTCACACATGTTGATAAACGTATAATTTCTGCAAGTTTTACTTTTTAACATTTACATTTTGCACACAGTGGGTCATTTTTTCATTTTGTTAGACTCCTACACAGAATGAATAGTGTTTTTTAAATGTCATCCTGTTAAACATGGTTATAAGAAGCAAGAAAAATGGATGTATATTTCTGAGTTTTACTTTACTACAAAAAATAATATTATTATTAGAATATTCCATTATAAGTAAAGGGCCTGAAGTAGTAATCTAAAGAATCTAAAATCTAAGACAATCTGTTTGGAGTTTCAAATAAATATATAAATAAATGTTTTAACCCCCTCTGTTTGGTTCACATAAGTGGCTACTCTTTTATAGCCCATTTATGATTATTGCTGTTTAACTTAATGCTTGCATACGCTTCAATTAATGAAACTATTTAACCTAAATAAAGAAACGGTTAAGATGACTTGGCTTACATGCTTTTATGCCCTAATTAATGTAGCATATGTCACACATTTTCAATTATTAAATATAAAAACAGGTTTCTGCTCAGTATACGCTGTCGATTTTTACCATCGGATAATGAAACACTGTTTTTGGATCTGTTACGATGATAGGAAAGGAAATATGTTTTTTAATAAAGACACTGGAAAGAAGCTACAGTGTGTTTATTTATATTCACCTCTGGACTAGTGCAACCAAAGACAATGTGTAGGTTTATTTATTAGGTTTGATGCTTTTGTGTGGAAATAAGAGATGAAATGATGTCCAAGAGGAACTCATTTGAGTCATTTTATTGATTTAAGTTAAGTTTCCTTTGGGGTAATTTAAGGTATGGCTATGTTATCACATCCACTACAAAAAGAACTGACACATGCATGTTTATTTTATTTATTTATTGGTTTATTTAATAAAGAACATGCACATTTATGAACACTGATGTACAAAAAATACACCCATGTAAATATGTCAGAACTACAAGACATAACACATTAATACATCACTAGTTCACTTTAGATTAAAAAAAAAAGTTAAAAGTACACATAATGATGACATAAGCATCATCAAAACAAACAAACAAACAAAAATAAATAAACAAATGGACAAAGTGAAATGTGATCCAAAAAAGTGGAGTAAAAACAGTTAATGTGATGCAGATCATTTTAAAGTTGAACCCAATAAGGACAGTACATTGATGAAAATAGGCCATAGAGTTTGTTTGTTTTAATATATGATGACCATTGTTCTTCAAATGTGTCTTATTCGATGATTGACTAGTGTATGATCGATGATTAATCAACTTTGCAGATGAATAACGCAGTAATCCACTTACATAATAGAAACTGACGGTTCACGGCGCCTTAAATCATCCTGAACCATTGTTTCGCTTTCAATGCAAAAAAATAGGGATTAAGAGATCAGGTTAAGTGAGTGATAAAGCCGGACTGAGGGCCCCTCACCTGTGAAGGGGCCCATAAACACCAGCACCGCGTCCTGGATCCGAGACTGTCTGGGAAGGGGCCCCAGAGCCTGGCGCTGGTTTGTGTGCAAATGGGCCGTGGAGCTGAGACACTGTGGGTTAAAGGAGTAATCGGGTCAATCACGGAATGTCTCCATTGATAAGATAATGAGAGTCCTCGGGTGGGTGAGTGGACCCGGGGCCCTGGGCTCCAGACAACACCGCGGACCGTGGACAGACCTGGTGCTAAAGGCTCATTACAGATACAGGACACTTCAAAGACCCACTGCGCTTTGATAGAAACACACACCCCACGGACACGGAGGAGGAGTGCGCTCATAAAATCCGTTTATTTCTACTGAAAATAGTTTCAGTTAAGTTAAAAAGAAAAAAAGAAGAAGTATCACGTTAGTACTGAACCATTGGATTCACAGTGGAATTAGTCTGTTTCATGGTTCACAGTCGTGTCATCTGCATTTCTGTCAGTTTATTTACCATTTTAATAAGATTACTAGTGATGTGCTTATCAATCCATTTGGATGTTTTTTCAGTCCACAGCTGCAGGTACTTTATTCTCCTTTGTAATTTTTGCATATACAGTGTTAATGATGCCACTTTGTGCCATTTCCTCTTCCCATCCATTTTATTATTAAAACCAAAAGTTACAAATTCATAAATAAACAATCAAAGTTTCCATGGTCCTTCAAGAACAATACTATGAGTGAGACTCAGTATATGGTCTAAAAACCTCCCTTATGGGTCGTCAATTATACAAATGATGATCCATCTTTAAAACCTATTGACTTTGCCTTTAATCTGGGGATCACTCTCAGATCAGTGTTTTATTATACCATTCTTTTCTCATCATCTTCCTGATGAATTCTTTAACTTTTGTGTTGGTTCTAATTGTGGAGATTAAACATACAAGCACTTACAGCCTGTTGAAATGTTTGACAGAGGAAAGTACTTGTAAATACTATCAGATGACTGACAATTTATCAAGGGGCAAGTTTTCATTCAGCATTTAAAATGCTTTCTGTTACAGATGTAGAAATACGTGCTTATGTTGAGTCAGCCTTAAAGAACAGAGATGACTATCTGATGAGCATCCCGCATTTTTACAGTATGGATTTCATTGAAGAGGATCAAGGTGTGTCTATTATCTATTTGGAGGCAGGAAAGGGAGGGAGGGGGCTGCAGACTCACTGGAGCCAGTGTGTAACAGCCTCATTGAGACTGAATGAGACGTCTTAATTACTCCAGTTGTGAAAACGGAGGGCGGGAGGGAAGGGAGGATGCAGGCTTTGATCTCTGGCTGAGGGAGCTTGAAATGAGGAGGGATGCCCCCTATAAATACAAACCAGCTCCAAGGGGCCACTCATAACTCCTGAGTGGCTTAAGAACATCACCTGAACAGACCTTTGCTGAAAAATCTAAAGGATTTCTTTCTTTCCTGGACTTTTGGATGAAACAACGAGTGACGACATGAAGGGACATTTCTCTATTGAATGGATGGCCCAGAGCAGCCAGTCAACAGGAGCTGAGGCTCTGACTGGCTCCATGAGGCCCCTGACACAGCCCACCACCTGTGGGACACATTCAGAGAGTCTGCCTGGCTTCTACTGCCGACAAAGGCCAGAACATTTCTCAGCACAGGAGCAGCAAGTAAACAGGAGCCAGAGCCTTGAAGCATACAGCCACTCCAGCTCCAACATGAACCTTCTCCAGCACCAAACCCCTCACACTGTTCACAACCCGCAAGGTAAGCCCAGATTCACATTTTAACAGTGAACTTAAGCAGGAGCTGAACAGCTTTGTCTAGTGCTGTATTACATGTCAATTAAATGTTGCGCTTCAATTCCTTCCTCTCCAGAAGCAGAGGCAGACTTCAGCAGTGGGACAGAAGAGGAGACTTCTGGGTATGAAAGTGAAGAGGGTCGTTCGCTGTCTCCCTCAGCGCCTGCAGACTGTGCTGCCACCTCACCGCCATCTCCTCCATCTGGAAGGAGACCTCGTACAGCCTTCACTGCAGAGCAGATCAGCAGCCTAGAGAGGGCCTTCAAGAGGAACGCATACCTGGGAACACAAGACAAAACTGAGCTCTGCAAGAAGCTCAACCTCTCAGACAAACAGGTAACCAGTCTTCTTTCATACATCTGCAATGAGAAAATCACATGAGATCTTTGCCTTATATGATGGTTTTTTTCACAATTTAGATCAGAAACTGGTTCCAGAACAGACGGATGAAGCTGAAACGCTCGGTGCAGGATGCCCTGGCTCAAGCCTGCCAGGCAAGCGTTGCCTCTCAGTTCATGCATTACCCTGAGCTGCAGGCCTACAGGCCGGCGCCTTATCCCAGATACCACCCAGCAGCTCAGGACAGCTCAGCCGCTGCTGCTGCCTCTTACGTCCATCCACACAGCCTGCAGTACAGTTCTCCTCTGGCTGCCGGTGTCTCCACGCTGCCCCAGGACTCTCTTTACCAGTACAGCAGCCTCCCAGGAGTAATGCTGCCCTCCACCACCACTCCACTGATGACATCCTACCCAACCTACCACCAGTACTACTGACACCCATCTAATGTCTGAGAATCATAGAGTAATATCTGCTGTGATATTCTGTCAGACAAGATGAGATTGCACTGATCTATTTCTTATCCTAATAGGATCAATGCCAAAAGAAAGACAGAAAATATGGCACAATTACTGCCGTGAAGCTTCAACTTTAATCATGGATCACATAAAGTAATGTGCAATATTGTGATTTGTTTGTGTGCCTCTGCTTGTAATGATGTATAGTTTTGATCTATTTAAAATGAATTTATGAAGTGTTTGTTTGTTTTTGTGTTTATGTTACTGTGGCTTAATTTTTTTAATAGAATAAAAGAATAATCATTAAATGTTGTGTCATATTTATGCATTATCTGGAATTAAAATGTATAAAAAATTATCTTATGCATGTAAATTTTTTTTTACATTTTACATGTATTTCACTGTTATAATACTCTAATCCAGTACACATTCTGCCACTTTAGTTCATGCAGAATGTGACATGTAAATGTACCTTATACTATTCTGTATGTTTCAGTTCAGTTTCCCTCTACTAGTGTAATTTAGGAGCCAAACAGCCATTATATGAATCAAATATAACTGAGTAATAAGAACATAACAAGCTATATTCTCCCTCAATATTACTTTATTCAAGGAGATAAACCTGAAAGAGGAAATGAAAGGAATGAGAAAGACTCACAAAAAAGTTTTTGTATCTGTGTATGTCAGAATATGATGCAACTAATTTGTAAGACAAAATTTTAGTTGTCACCTAGTTATGATTTTGATTCTTCAATTTACAATGGTTTATTTTTTAGTAAACACTTACTCTTTCAGTGATTGTGACATTGTGTTTTCTGTATAGTTCTGTTCCAGATACTTCCAGGAATCCCAACTCTTGAATTCAGCTGATTATATATTGCACAATTACTGACAAATATTTTGGGACTGTGTGTTTTCCATCTGCTGGTGTGTGCCTGCACAAAAACTCTTGTAATGTTTTTCAAGACTTCCTACAACCAGCTACATAACTTTGAAACCTTGTTTTGTATCTGCTACTGCACATCGGTGAATCTTTAGTAACTGTGGCTTTGGTTTGGTTTGGTTTGGTTTGGTTTGGTTTGGTTTAAACATACTGGTGTAAAAGAAAACCAGTCAAGGGCCAAAGTGTAACTATAACGCCATCTGTGGACTGGACTGAGAAAAGCAATGATGAGCGGTGGAAAATAAGTAAATGACTTTTGTTAAAGATTGGCTATACTTTATGTGATAACATCCAATAGTAAGTAAGTTGTTGTAATGATTCCTAACTCTTTAGCTCCAACATTAAAATTATCTTTAAATATTAATGATCAGTATACATTACAATAACTGGCCATTTTTATCGAACTGAAATTCAACATCAAAATTGAAAACTGCTACCAGAAATAATGAATCTTCAAGTTTCAGTTTTCTTCAGATGTTGTGCAGTCAGACAACACATACAAAATAACAAAATAAATGAATGTATGCACATAACAAGTTGCAACTGACACTAGCCTTTTTACAGGATTCCCAAATGTCTCATAATTGCAATTTCTTCATTTTTTGTTAATATTTATTTATTTATTTTTTGTTTGTTTGTTTTATTTATTTTACATCACGCCCAAATCATGGGAAATGCACGCAATACTTAAAGTAGAAAAAAAGATAGGCAAGACCAAATGTAATAACAATGACAATGTAATCTTGAATAGGTCATCAACAACTCTCACATCTCTGCAGATTCCACTTTCACTGGCACCAAAAACACACATAAACAAAGTAGACATGTCGAAATATTTTTTACTACTCTTAGCTGAAACCAGTGAAATTAAAAACATCATAGTCAACATGTTATGTCATAATATGAGGAGATTTCACAACCAGTAGGACTGAAGGAAAAAGTAATAAGTTGTACGTAAACGGAACCAGACTCTAAACCAATAGCTTCCCAGTAGCACCGGGTGTGGGTGGGACCGTGAGTATTTACAAGCCAATAGAAAGGTAGAAACCGTGTGAACTCGTTTGAGTGACAGCTAAACAGCCCAATGACAGCGGTATGCCGAGTGCACCTCTGATGAGCGTGAAGGGGGCGCGCAGTGGGTCGGTGCACGCAGAAAGCAGCTACGCAAGAGAGGGGTAGGAGCCGAATGGTGGAGCTGAAGATGGCGGATGGCGACAGCGGGAGTGAGCGCGGAGGTAGCAGCGGGGGAGGAGGTGGAGGTGGCTTCCAACACTTCCAGAGGGACCAGGAGACCCAGGAGCTGGCGTCCAAGCGCCTTGACATCCAGAACAAACGCTTCTACCTGGATGTCAAGCAAAACAGCAAGGGCAGGTTCATCAAAATCGCCGAGGTAGGGGCCGGGGGCTCCAAAAGTCGCCTGACTCTCTCTCTGTCTGTGGCGGCGGAGTTCCGTGACTACCTCGGGGATTTCATCGAGCACTACGCCCAGCTGGGGCCTAGCAGTCCGGAGCAGATAGCCCAGGCCAGTGTGGGTGAGGACGGCGGGCCCAGGCGAGCTCTCAAGAGTGAGTTTCTCGTCCGGGAAAACCGCAAGTACTACCTGGACTTGAAGGAGAACCAACGGGGGAGGTTCCTCCGCATCCGGCAGACCGTAAACCGCGGACCTGGCTACGGAGTCGGGGGCCCTGTGGGCGGCATGCTGGCCGGCCAGACCATAGCCCTTCCGGCCCAGGGGTTAATAGAGTTTAGAGACGCCCTTGCCAAGCTTATAGATGATTACGGCGGGGACGACGATGAGCTGACCTCTGGCACCGCCGCCGGAGCCTACGGGGAGCTCCCCGAGGGCACATCCATCATGGTGGACTCCAAGCGGTTCTTTTTCGACGTCGGGTCCAACAAATACGGGGTGTTCCTGCGGGTGAGCGAGGTGAAGCCCAGCTACAGGAACTCAATCACCATCCCCTTTAAAGCCTGGAGCAAGTTTGGAGGAGCTTTCTCCAGGTACGCCGAGGAGATGAAGGAGATCCAGGAGAGGCAGAGGGATAAAATGTACGAGAGGAGAGATGAGTCCGAGGGAGATGATGTGGATGACGACTGACAGATTCAAGTCAAACAGCTGATAGTTCACTTCCATGACAGGTGTGCGACATAGGGGTATTTTGCAACAAAAAAAAGAAGAATTATGACAGATAAAGTGCATGACAAATCGTGCTGTAATAGCCTACTAAAGTATCGTGGCGTAAAAAGTACATGTACAGGGAATTATTGGTGTATTATCCTGAAGTGTGTAGGGGTAAGGTTGGATTGGTTGTGTGAATCTGAAAGTGGAAAAAAGTGGACATAACAATGTAAATGAGACATTTATCTTTGGCTGAAAAAAGAGTGAGTTTTGCTTTATTATGAAAAAAAGGAAAGAGAGAACCTACTAAAACCAGCAAGTTGTTTTTATAACAAGAAATGAATGCTTTCCTATTCGCAACATAGTTTGTATTTACAGAGTAAGGAGTCAGTCTGTTTGAGATGTTTTCCTTACTAAGTTTAAGGAGAGAACTAGCATCCATTGTATTCCTGTTCCAGTCCAGGTCTCTCCTCAGTGGGTATTTTGTGGGATTCTTGCAAGTCAGTCAAATGTACCTGAGAGGAATGTATAGAGAGCTGCTGTCACTCTGTGGATGTTTGCATTGGATGTGTTAACAGATGGGGAGCTGTCAAACAACACTGGGCTGTGCAGCAGCAGGCCATTAATCGAAAAGATTACCCAAAATGTTAGGGGAAGTTACTGAGAGGATTATTGGTAAGCCCAAACAAGGGCCTTGCAGACTAAATTAAAGCTTTGACTTCAGTAGTCAATTACAGTGTGGATCAACGGGGGTTTATGTTATACATACAATCTTAGCAATATTTTGAAAGCATAAGTCATATTGTTAAACGCACTGCAAAGTCTGGAAGAGCAGTGTGGGTCCTCACACCAGAGCATCCTTGGTGTCTGAGGTCAACGGCTCTGAAGGTGGGAGGTGGGGAGGGGGCAGTCTTGTGTGTGTGTATGTGTGTGGGCTTTGTGGGAGCCCACTCCACCAGGGACATTTAACAGATATCTATGGGACTGATTCATATGTGCTCCCACATGACACTACTAGGGTCCAAATATCTGGCGGGTGGGTGAGAGTGCTGCGTCAGATACAGATGAGCTCATCGGACCTCCATCAGCGATGCGTTTTCCCATCAGCCTCTCTGTCATGGTCGGTACAGACGGCTGCTTTAACCTGCCGTTACAACATCCTACACCTCGTGAAGACCCTGGACAGAAACGCATTGATGGATGTTTTTTGTTTTGTTTTTTGTTTTGTTTATAGTTTTTCCTTCTTTTTTTCAAAAGAGAACTATATTGAAATGAGATTCTACCTATAGGAAAGATATTACTGAAAAAACAGCAAAAGATATTTTGAAATACTTATAAAGAAATGTATTGTGTAAATGAATTTCAAGACTAAAAATAAAAAAGGATTAATTTCTTAAAAGAAAGTTGTGACTCAAACAGATTGTTTGCATTGTTTTTATTTCCTGCAGGGAAAATGCATCCTTAACTACAGACCAAAGGTTAATGCATTACTTAATTGTGTGATCAGATATTTTTCAGTACTTGATGCAGACACTCAAAACACAACCACTGCTGTGTATGAGGGTTTTACATGGGTAAGACTCAGGTTTAGAATCAGCTGTAAATGCTTTTACACACATGTATTTAATCTGAAGAAATAGGAAAACTGAAATTCTTCTACCACTGTGATGCTGTATTTACACAAATCCAGTATTTTCTTTAGGGTGTCTATTTGTCATTGGAATTGTGTAGATTGCATCAATTACTACATTTATTTGTTTTTTGGGGGGTATCTCTTAAATATCATAAAATTTATGAATATAAAATGCATCACTTTAATAACAAAAAGCCATCACTGCTCCAAAGCTATTTGTAATCCTAGAAGATCCTGTTAAATACAGTAGTCACTTGTATTTTTGTTAAAAAGAAAACACGTAGTGACTGTCTAGTCATGGTGGATCAGGACTACATGCATCATATCTGACATCATGAGCAAGCTTTACTTCCTTGACATCCAAAAAGCTTCTTCCTTAAGTTAAGTGATTCTGCGAAACGCCTTAGCTTTAAAACTTCAACCACACTGACATTAAAAAGGACGCAAAACACAAAGCTCATACCCCAGTTGGATATGACCATATGCTTTACAGTTGCTGTCTTCACACACACACACACACACACACACACACACACACACACACACACACACACACACACCATTTGGTTTGACACGGCAGCTGTCTCTAAAGTTAATAAAGACTATGTGCAGGAAACAGGCCTGTATCTCCACTCAGTTCAACACAACAAGAGCTTGTTCTTGACAGTGGAATCCGCAGTAGTGCAAAATCAAAACGATACGCTGTTTAGTCCTGGTCAGTCTGCAGTCTATAACCCCATCCTTCAGCGCTCTTATGAGATGACTGTATTGTGTGGAAATATACAGCTCAACTTGTTTCTGAGTCTAGTTTGAGGAGCAGAAAAGGGAGGGGGTGAAGCGACTCCGGAGTAATTCGATTCCTATCTCCTCCCCTTGAGCTGATCTGTTCTCCTGTTGTAGCAGTGTGTAAAGCTACGTCTTTACTCCCTGATCCACTTCTCATTTCTCCACAACCCCTCCACCCACCCACCCAGTAGTTCTGTAAATTTGGAGTAGGGCAGCTGTTGGGCACCCATGCGTATGCTGCGATCGAGTGCTGACAGGGCATGCAGGCTATTTTAATGTGGGAGGCCTCCACAGACTGACATTCCTGGTCAAGGAGTCAGCTGTGCCATTAGGACCTCATTGCCTGGGGGCATGGTGCTACAACGGGCTGATTGTGCTGAAATCTGTTCACACATGACACAGTGGATTCTTCTACCTAAACACACTGCAATTTAGAGATACTTCATTTGTATTTACACTCAGCTGAAATATAGCAAATGAAATGAAACAGGTACTTAAAGTGAAGTTATTTTCAGTTTCCTCTCCCCTCCTCACTGCTGCTGTCACTACCTGCACAGGCAGCAGATCTCTAAATCCCACATCTTCAGCTTCACAAAGAGCTGGAGGCAAAGCTGAATATTTTATATTTGTCCAGCTTACTTTCTCCCAAGTGCTGACATGTTAAAAGTGTACTTTTGGCAGTTATATGTTGATACAGGGATGTCGCTTTTCCTTTTGAATATGCGTTAAATCTCTCATTTACAGATTTTTTTTTCCTGTAAGGTGTGTGAACATTGCTTTCATTTTCCACATTTATCTATCCTTTTGTTGTGATCTGAAGCACTAAGGACAAATGAAATGCCAGGTTGAAGTAATTTATAACCAATTTAGTTATGAATATATGCAAAAAAAACAAAACTGTAATTTTGTGACAAAATTAACACCTAAATGATGATTAAGTGGTGTTATTAAGTAGAGCAACACCATGGAATTGTATAATGAAGTATGAATAATAGCAGCACATGTGTCTCACAAATCATCTTCCATATTCATTTGCAATTCTCATTATTTCATGCACATCAAACAGATCTCCTCTTACATTGTAACCGCAGGGGGCATTGTCACAATTTCTCTTTGATATTTTACATCCTACACAACCCAGTTCATGGATTCACTCAAATAAATACAGTCTATTGGGTCAGCCACTGCAAACCGCAACCGAATATCAACATCTCACAGGTATTTGACCTTTGCATGTGCTGTATATATGCAGTATACATGTTTGACTGCAGTGGGTGGTTGATTGCGTCTTTTCGTCTCTATTTAATGTTTTATTACTCACAATTTACTTAAGTGTCTCATTTGACACCAGTTAAACACATCATATTGGTACTCCACCCTGTTCTATTCCTTCAGAAATAGCTCTGGCAAATGTTGGCCAAATCCCAATGATGCTATATTTGTTGTCCTACCAGTTTAAGAGTTTATCTTTTAACCAGGATGTGGAAGTCAAGTGGGATGTTGAGGTTCTAAGACAGATGTTTTTTTCAATTGAAGTGAATGTAGAAATGATAAGAGCATTGTTTGGAACCTGGACAGCCTAAATGTCATGCACTGGTATCTCAACTAAATGTACATTTAAGTTAAATTACAACCATAGGGGATGTGAAACACAATAAAGGGTTAAAAGGTTTTCAGACAGAATGAGCTTCCATGACATATTTTGTTGCACTTTGGAAAATGAGGAACTTGCAAATTTGCCTGTTTCTTCCCAAATCAAATTTTATAATGAAAAATAAAAAGATAACTGTTGAAACATCCTTCCATTTTGTTAATGTTTGAAAGTGCAGTCTGCCTTGTTATGTGGTCTGTGGTGAATCATCTTTAATTTACTGCTGCTCACATAAAACCTATAGGAGGATAACTAAATCAATAAATCCATGTATTTGATGAGGGCAAAATCTGGTCAAGCACCAACTGCAGCACATCCATCTGCATCTCTTCTATAGAAATCATCATGTGCCTCTACAAATGTAGTGCTGCTTAGAAACTCTGCCCTATTCATGTCATGTTTCTCTAAACTGTAGTGCAGCTGTAAGTAGGCTTTCAGAGGAACTGATCAAGTCCTTCCATTAATGAGACCTCTGTGCATATTCAAGCAGATGCACTGCATGTAATGTCACATATTACAAGACAGCTTCATTTCCTGATGCTGTAGTGAGAGGCAGCCGCCTCGCAGCCTTTGATAAGAGCCAACAGAGCACACAGCTCCAGCTGAAGAGGGCTAATACTCAAAAATGATGACACACACGATGATGACACACTATGCTACAATGACAGAAAAAGGTCACCACAGACTTCATATAAAAGGACTTTGGCTTCACAGCAAAATCCTGATAGATGTGGCCTTTGTGAGTATCAGGTGAACTATGTAGCAGTGCAGTGAATGGATTGCACATGCATTTAGACAGATAATAGCATGGTTTACCCTTTTGTTCAGAGTATTATAAGGTAAAACATATACAACAACAATATTACCATGGTTTCACATGCAAACATTCAGTTGTGAGTTTAAAGAGAAGCCTTTTACTTAAAGGGGCTGCATGTAGTATTTATATGTTGAAATATAAAAAGAAGACCTTAAATTATTATTAGAGTGTTCAGAATAAAGTGTTATGAAGTTATGCCATGTACTGGACAGTAGAGATATGAACTGAATGGATTTACAGCCGCTAGTTCGACAGTTTTCCGTGACCACTAGAGGGAGTAATGAGTCGCTCAGTTGGTCTTCCATGGTGAGGAAGACTAACACCATGGAGGTCTTTGGCCAAAATGTCAGAAAGTGACCAGATGGGATGAGAACCACAAAGAAACCACTTGTAGAGTCAAAGAAAGTGACAAAATGAAAAAAGCTAGGAGTCCTTTTTCCAGCTCGAAATGAAAACAGTTTGACACTGAAATCGCATTATTTCTTCTACACTGGTTTGATTATGACACCATTAAAGGTGAGATCTTAGTCATTTTTATTCTCTTACAACACCATTGCTTCCTCAGTCCAGCAGGTTGTTTTCACTATATTTCAATAACTAATAAAGAACATATGCTCACTGAGAACTTTTTGGCAGTAAGACAAAATAAGCAACTATCTACTGAATATAGTGGAGCCCTGAGCTCAGGAGCTGGACCAAGGCGACTCCAAATGCATGCTAATGCTGCTCTGTTTCTGCAGGGGATGTAATTAGTCATCTTTTTACTAATAAATTGGCCTTGTCACGACTTCTAGGGGCCAAAAAAAAAAAAGTAATTCAGATTTTAAGGCCTAGACGTTCAGCCTGTCCTTCAGGTAACAGGATTAAACATAACATCTGTGCAGAGCACAGTAAACCTCAAAACCATTAAGTTACATGACAGTCACATGTTGAATCTATTACATGTAGCACATTGTGGTTACAGTTATAGGTCACCAACTTTTGAAATGAAATGCATTCTGTGACTGTAGCTTTATATATCCAAGTTCATTATTCATCAGTCCTACTGTATTTCTGTGTACCCGCCAGAGATTTTCCCAATTGATATTTCTGCAGACTTATTGCACTGTTGCATGAGATACACAATCGACTTCATTATAAACACAAAACCAGGTCAGCTGGATCATCCTGAGAAGGGAGAAGAAGATTATAAATGTCTCACCTGGACATCAATTAATCAATGAAAACTTTCTCAGGAGGCATTCAGAGTTCATTATCATACTTAATGAGTGATAACACTGTAGCTTCATTTATGCCCCAAACCATTATGATTCCCATGATCAGCATTAACATCTTCTTGGTCCATGTCAGCAGAAAAGCTAAATAAATCCATTATCACTATCAGCAACATCTCCATGCATGTGTCTACACTGTAAATATTCATCAGTATGGTGGAAGGCTTCTTGTCCCCAATGACCCCCATCACTTCTTTCATCCCACTCTCACCTCCCCAGCAGTGCAGCAGTAATGTGTGCAAGCATGCACATGTGAACAGAGCCTGTGAGCAATGTAATACCTCACTAGGCTCTATGCCAAATCAAGCCAGGATTATACCACATGCTCCTAGCACGCAAGGATCACTTTGATCCAACCCTGCAACTTTTATGAATGTATATATGTGTTATGCAATTGTATGGGTAAATTGTTCATGAATACCTACCAAGACTAATGAAATAACATGGTTTTTCATCATGTGGTGAAGCTCAGAGGGGAGGTAAAATCTGAGAGCGAAGAGATATGACCATGAAGTAATACGAAAAGTGGCAAAACAGCAGTACCTACTGTTAAACAACAACAAAAACAGGGAGCTTAAATAACAGAGAGAGGGCTACGAGAGGGGAACCCATGTTTGTAGGAGGAAGAGAAAGAAGGACAGAAGCAGAGAGGGATCCTGCCTTAGTGAGGAAGCATGATCCCGCTGTGAAGCTGGGCTGCTGGGGCTATATTTAGCTTCTGTTGCCATGTGCCCGGAATGTGCATGGCAGAGGGAGACACACACACACACACACACACACACACACACACACACACACACACACACACACACACACACACACACACA
>JAPTYQ010000005.1:35629897-35647236 GCA_029814465.1 Ostorhinchus cyanosoma
GAAAAGGATGGGAAACAAGAGTGGTATGAAGGCCAGACATGAAGAAAAGACAAAAAAAAGCTTTGGTTATCATCATATGTAGTAACAAAATATAGAAGAAAGCAAAAAGGTTAAATTCTAATCTGAGGTCCACTCTGTGCAATGTTTATTGCTATGCAATGTCCTGGTAAAACCATGGAAACATACAGTAACTCACTTCAACTCTGATCCCTCATTATAATGAAACATATAGTACGATCAACAACCTTTCCAGCATCAAACAAATGCCCATCATTTAATGTACAGAATATTTACAGTAATATAACACAAACAGCAACCTGGGAGCTAAACACAGTGTTTGAAAGCTGTGTTTTAGCTGGAAGCCCATTTCACAGAACCGCACCTTAGAGTGCAAGCCTAAAAAAAACAAACCAACGAAAAAACAAACAATAAATACAATGTTTACAATAAATACAACATTACTAAGTTAAACAATGGTTTTCACATTTCCCAGTACACAAACTGGTAGTCACACAGCCAACCAGTGGCTTCACTGGAAACCAGTACAAGACCAATTGCTACATGAGACCTATATGAACCAGCAGGCAGGTCTAACATCTCTTCAAACAGAGGGTAAGGCTAACTTTAACTTTGCTTTAATGAGCATGTTGTCCCCCCTGAATCACTGAGCAAAAAGGTCCTGCCTTCAGGAATAAAGCCTAACTTTCCAGAGCACGGATGTTCTCCAGTCAGGTTAGTTACTACAACCACTGGGCCAAAACATACTGTCAGACCCCCATTTGTTAAACCCCAGTGTGAGGGTATTTCTGTGGTGACGTACTGCCTGTGATTTCATTAAAGTGAGACTGGAAGAGGAAATAATATCACATTTATATTTTTACAACTGAAGAGGAATTCATGCAACCCTGTCTCCATCCCTGATGTTAGCGTTGACTTATCACCTGTAAATGCCACACGTGACCAAAGAGGCTGTTGTTACATATGCTCACTTTAAACCAGTGGTTCTCAAATCCCCGTCCTCGTGGCCCGGTATCTTGCATGTTTTTAGATATTTCCCTCTTCCAGCATACCTGAAAGCCATTACATCATTATCAGGCTTCTACAGAGCTTGATGAGGAGATGATCATTAATTGAACCAGTTGTGCTGAAAGAGGGAAATATGTAAAACATGCAGGACACGAGGACCAGATTTGAGAACCACTGCTTTAAACACATAAAAGGTGCAGCATTTAAGCACAATACTGAAAGAGCAAACATCTTTTACTTGGGTTTAGACCCCTGTGTTGTGCTTTAGTGGTGAATGCTTTTAATAATCAAATCACTAGTAACAGAAACAGTGGGTGGGTGCAATAGGGCTCATGGGGTTTGGTTAGGTGCCTGATTTGCTCAGTTGCTAATCCAGTCTTGATCTGCACATTTAAAAAAAAAAAATCATCAAGCAAAGGAAAAATGTTTTGAAATATTCACACTTTCAGATTTAAGCCATGTAACTCACAAATATAAAGTGTTTTCAAATCAGTGCTAGCTTATACAATGGTTTTTCCATTTTCAACGTCTCAAATAAATATCTTTTACTATTGTCAACAAAATAATTTATCTTTACAGTCACTTAAATCGTTTCAGTGTCACTGCATACATAGGAAAAATAGGTAGATTACATGCTAGCAGCTTTAATATCTGAGCTCACTCTTCACCCACGCAGTGAGGAGTGAGCAGCTACAGTCATCTTCATCGTAATCTCTTTCTCTGTGTGTCTTTAGTCCATTCAAACAAAATTAACTCCTCATCGTTATTAACACAGGTCGAATAGATACAGCATCATTTACACACACAATTAAATGTGGTTCACATCGTATCAAGTGCCAGAAGGATGAAATAATGCCTGGAATGTCATGAGGACACACTGGATGTTGTGAGGACTGCTGTTCAGATGCAGAAATGAACAGAAGACTTGTCACATTGCTAACGGAGGGTTAACGTCAGCGAGCGGTGTGAATCATTGTGAAGACGTGGACAGTGGAATGTTTGTTTTCCATTAAATCTCAACGAGCTATTGTGCTGTGGGTGTGTGACACGTTCACCTGATTCTAAAGTGCCGGTCCTTAACTCTGGGCTAACGGTCAGCCTGAAGCTTAATAAATAAGCTAAGTTCATCTAGTCCAGGGCCTTTTTGGAGCCGCAGGTTTAGGTTAGTCCAGAGCTTGGGAAATTCAAGTGTGACAAGTATTTTTGTTGTAATGTCATGAATAATCATACCGCAGGCAGTTCTAGTCAGAAATGACATGACATATAAAACAACATGCAACAATAAGAAAGTCTGTAAAATGTGGAATCTGTGACTTTAAACAAGCTACAAACTACATTAGGTTGTACTAATCATTAATGATACATTACTTTATATTTAGTTTTAAGTTAGCAAGTTAGTAAGGAAATAGCTTGGAAGAAATAAATTAAGGGAAAAAGTCAAATCTTATGAGGTGGGGTGACTCTACTTTTGGGGACCCCTACTTCTATCTCTATTAATTTCAGCACATTTCAACTCTACTTAAAACCAAAAGACAAGGGTTTCTGTGACAGTAAATTATCTAACTCTCAGCAATAAAGTAGTCTTGTGCAGACAATTGTGGAGAAATGCCCTTATCAAACCTGGACACAGATTAGAAACCCTAGACACTTTTTCTGTGATTAAATCACTACTGAAAATAGGCGTAAACTAGCTGTTGTTCAGGATTTTTTGGTCTTAATGTCATTGTTCTGTTTTAGTTCATTACACAATGTCATATTAATCAGAAAATTGGGTGCTTAGTGTAGATTTACGAGTATAAAATGTTTGTTTTCCAACAGTGAAATGATGCACCGAACTCAGTCCATCAGTTTGTGTCAGTGAATTCACAGTGATACAACAACCTAAAACCTAGTTTGGACTGTTATGTGTCTTAACATCATGAAGCTTTGCACCGACATTTTGATCACAGTGAGGAATATTTCAGGAGATGATGCATGGAAGTTGTTCACCTTAAACAGTGTCTGTGCCGTTAGTGTCATCTGAAATATATACAACTTTACCTTGAAATGCAGAGTCCAAACATAAACACAAATGTAAAAAAGCACAAATTACAATTAAATTAAAATAAATATCAATATTCCTCTTGGAAATTAAATAATTTAAAATATATTGCCTTTGTCATGAGAGTGACCAGAAAACACCCTATCAGACTGTTTCCCTTCTTTCATACAGTCACTTCTTTCCATTCATTTCCCACAGTATAAATATCTCTTGTAGGTCCCTTAAATGTACTAGACTGCACTCAAATTACTTCTCTCATGGTGCCATTGTTTTGTATAGTTGAATTCAAGTACACACTGTGAGATCATCTCAACATGAACAGACACCATGTTCACTGTGATGAATTATACTAAAACTATATAACTAAAGCACATTTCAAAACATATTTTTAAATATTATGCAGAAATGAATGGAATGGACCAAATGCACGAAAGCATGGAAAACTAGATGACAAAAACAACAGCAATTTCATTAACAATGTGAAATCATTGGTATGGCTGTCGAGCCACTTCAGAGTGCAAAGGCCGTTCTTTACAGTGAATCTGGTCAGTTTGCTGGTATGTAAATAGACTCACTGACAGCTCACAGCCTGCGAGCAGACATGAGCAGAACATTAAAATTCAATTCTTCACAACAAGCCCTCCTGAATCCAAACAAAAAAAACAAACTGCATCATCTTAGACCAGCAGGCTTTCTATAACGAGGCCCATCTAAAATCATGACCACAAAAATAAACTCAACCGTCAGCTTCATTCTGGAAAATTCACTCTTTGGAAATGTGAAGGTAACGAAGATTAAAGAAAATAAAACTGGACTCTAACCAGTAAACTGGAGCAGGATTGACAGATTCAGTGGTAATCTGAACATGCTAGATGGAAGTTTTATGTGTGTGTCTTTTAGTGACAGCTTAAAGGTTCAGTTCACTCAAATTACAAAAGCTCTGATTACTGCCATTGCTGAGGTTTGGAGTCTGTGCATGAACCTCCTACTTTCACTTTAACACCCTGGAGTTTTGTGTTGCTCAGGTTATTAAAATCCAAAAAAAGTCAACAGTAATATGTCTCCTGTCCCAATTATGTCTTCAGTATAAATAGTGGTCAAGTTTGCATTAACACTGGCTCAGGAAGGGCTTTTGTAACTTCCTGTGTTGAAAGGACTAAATTGTCAAATCAAATAAAAACAAACTAATGTGCAAGGGTAGATACCACTAGGGATTAAGTGACAAAATAAGTCTTTTATAATTTGGTTACTGAGCCTTTAAGACTTGCAGAAATACATAAATATTTGTTGTATGTGTTGTGTGTATATTCTATATCTGTGCCTCTCCATTCTATTATTAATAGTTTTTTAAGTGTTGGGAGGGGAACATGCAGGAAGGTATAAAGGAGAATCGTTGTGTGTGCTGATCCTCAGCTTCCATCGGACGCCAACCGAAAAGTTCAACGAGCAGGAATAGGAAGTAGTGCGTGAGTATGTGAGTGTACAGGTAGTTTTGTCAACCCCCCCCTCCCCCTCCTCCTCCCCCCAAAAGGGGACTGTGTTAGATGGTGCTCTCAGTGTGTGCGTGACTGATGGTGTGCACATGCGAGTGGGGGTGGCTGGGCCTGCGGGGGCCTGCACAATTCTGCTGCTCACTGAGCAGAGTAGTGGTTTCTCCCGGCCCGTTCTCTGGACCAGCAGAGGGCGGAGACTGCTGCGACTTGGAGGACAGCGGCGAGGTCAGAGGTGGGTGGGGGTTAGAGCCGCACATTGCTGTGGAGCCCAGAGGAGTTTGGATGGTATGGTTGCTGGAAGGGGGTATGGCTTGGGGCAAAGACTGGCTCGGCCTGCGGTTGGAGATGTTCTGGGACAGACTGGAGCGGTTTCCCGGCGGCGTAGGCTGAACGTTAGACGGTGGGCGCTTTGCTGGAGGTGTGGCCAGGGGCAGTGGATTGCGGCTCCCCGGGGGCGTCACAGGTGGAGGCAAAGAGACAGACATGTCCAGGCGAGTGTGGCTGCCCTCTGGAGACTGAGGTGTGCTGTCCAGCCTGGAGGCCAGGAGACCGTTCTGGTACTGAGCACGAGTGACCTGGAACAGAGGAAACAGCACAGACAGACTGTTGTGACATTTAAAAAAAAGAAAAAAAGTGCCTTTATTTAACCAAGAAAAAAGCTCATTGAGATTAAAAATCTGTTATTCAAGAGTGTCCTGGCCAAGACAGCTCACAGCCATACATCCACACTAAAAATATATATCAAACACAATAAAAGTCAGTTCTAAAACCATACATAAAACACTAAACTAAGAACAAATAAAACACCACCAATAATTTAAAAGATATACAAACAAAGAGCTACTACCAGTCCCTGTCAGCTACAATAATCACTTGGCATGTTTTGGCTCATAGTTTTGATCTAATGGTTGACTATTTACTTCAGTGTGATTTGTCTCATCATTCCATTAAAGCAAACAATAAAAATATCAAAAATGGGGAAGCATCAATGTATTAGATAAAAATCTGTGTCAGCTGATAAAATGTTTGGCTAGTGTATAAATTGTTATTTCACATTCAAATTTGGGGTTTAGGGTTGATTCAGTTCAGTTCAGGTGTATGTTTAGAAATGTTATATGTCCATAAAATGACAGAAATACATGTGTGAAGCTGCATAAGCTTCTCCAAACTACACCACGGTCAATGTGTGCAATCAAACCTAAAGGGGGTCCAATAAAGCATTGAGCATGGGAGTTTGTTTTACCCCGGGTGTGTGTATACAACTCATGACCTTTACTCAACAGACCTTCTGTGACTTAATGTTTAACACATTTACCAAACGTTTTCCAAGGTAATTGATTTGACTGATTCCTTGTAGATGGAGTTAGTGCATTATCAGGGTTTGTTTTTTTTTGTTTTTTTTTACCCTTGTACACATGATTTAGGATAATATGACATTATTACTCTTCATCTGAGGAATATGGATATGGTTGTATATTACATTTATTATATCTTATTTGGGCAAATCAAAATAGTTTATAACTACTGTATATAACCTTCCTAATCAATATGTCAAAGTGTATGTACAATGTTAGATTAGATATAGAATTTCCATTTCAGCCAGATCTCTCAGATTTAGTTACTCATTTAAGTCGGCTACAATTGTTTCTGTAGCTGGATTTCATTTAAGCATTGGGACTACTGTACAATTTACTTGTACTCCATTTAGTTAGTTTCCATGTTCAAAACATGACATTATGTCATATGTGCACTATTAATGTTCACTAATCAGAGCAAATGACTGCTTCTTTGATTGACTGTTGAACAAGGCTGATATTTCAACTACTGAGTGAAACTGACCAGGGTTAAAGTGTTACCTTCACAAACTGCAGGTCTGTGAGAGCGCGTACGCAGAAGTCCGGTATATACTGGAAGGGGGTCCCGGGGATCTGGGTGTTGCTGCCGGTCACGGAGCCGCTTTCTGGACCGCGCTCAGTGCAGCTCAGAGATGCAGAGCGGTTCAGGTTGCCCCCATGAGACGGAGAGCGGAACTCTGGGATTGATAAAGAGGATGAGGGTGAGTGATAAGATGAGGAAGCCTTTTCTAAGGCTTGGCAAACACGTGCACTCACACAGACACAGACTGATATAATCTCGAAAGCAGATAACACACAGAGAAATAACAGTGGATTTACATGAAAGCAAGACAATGTGAGAGAACAGGAAAAAAATGAAATCAATCGACATGTGGACATTGTGGACCACACTGCAACACGCCACACAATTACAAAACATAATGTCAAAATCATACGTTCACTATGATTTGTTGATGGTGGAGATGAGACTGTATTCATTATCCAAACAGGTGACAAACATGCCATGCAGGAAGGCATAGTGCACTGTTTGAGGGTTTTATGGCTATAGCTGGACTGTTTGTATTTAGAGGATGAGCCTCTTATTTACTGGGTTTAGTGATGTCATGGAGGGTGACGCGGGGCAGGAAAGGATCTCTGCTGTGCCTCGTATGATCGTGTTACAAGGAAAGAGTGTCAGTGATGATCACAGACCTTTAGTACGATGTCTTCGAGGGGACATCAGGAGGGAAGGTACAGAAGAATATCGGCGCTTAACCAAAGATCTACAGTCAGATTAACTCAGCATAGTTTCAAACGAGTGCTGAAGAATATCTGACCATGGATCAGAAGTTAAAGGGGAGATGACAAGGTTAGAAATCAGAGGGCGCAAATGAAAAGAGGCACCATCAAGTGAGGACGCCACGCCTCGAGCCCCATCCAGCAAGTGTGTCCACTTCTCTTCAAGCTGCAGTAATCTGAACCTTCATTCATGTCTGCAGACCAGGGCTAGGCATCTTCCACATGCCAATATTCATACAGATACCTTGGATTTAATACGAGTTCAAAACCAATTTTCTGGTGAACAAATTTTTTTTTAACACATTTTAGTTGACTTAATATTAATAAGCCATGCAAACATGTTAGATGCACCGACACTTATGAGCTTTACTTCTTAAGTACTAACATTTTGTACCAAATAACATATGTTTTGATAAAACAATTTTATTCTCATCATAAAAATCCTGATACTCGGTGCCCAGCCCTACTACTGACAGACAATGAACGTTCAGCAGCATCTGCATCAAGCAACCCTTTCTTCTCTGCAAGTACGCCACCTACAGGCTGTGCAGTGAATAAAAGGCCTTATCTTCTCTGTGGGCAGAGCCGGTTCATCTGAACTGGTTTAGGAACAGAATCTGAATATTTATAAATGTTAAGTGTAATAATAATCTAGTTGACAGTGTTATGTAATTCAATTATGAAATGTTAGAGTGTGCACACAGGGATTAATTCTATATATTCTTTGTATAGTATGAAAATACATTCTTATGTAGAATATAACATCCGTTCTGTTCTGAAGTGCCCTCTTTTGGTATTATGTTCAGACAAATTCAGTGAGACAATGAATTCTATGCCTTACATGACGCTGTCTTTGTATCTAGCAAGACATGCTCTATTCATGTGTCAGCAGGCGCTCAAATATAAGTGTTGGGTTAAAGCAGTTACTCTTCTGTTCAATCAATGCACACAACTGTAGCTTCTTGTGAAAAATAATCTAATGTGTGACTCTCTTCATCTGTTTGAAGTTGCTTTATGAAAGCAATATTCCCAACACTGATTATTAAGCAACAAATTGTTTGGCTGCAATTCTTGAAATGTAACGTTTTTTTCTGATTTATTAAAAAGGAACATATTTTGGATTTGAACCATTTGTCTGGCAACATCATTTCAGTTCTGGGAAAGAAATAAGGGTTGTTTATTTTATATCAAATAAGGCATAAAAATATAGATTTTTAGAATACTTCTATCTGCACCATTTATGGGATGATACTTGCTGGAGCAGGGCTCTGAAGATGATGGAGGAAGAAATGGTGAGATTAGTTTGAAAAAAAAAAAAAAAAAAACAGGAGCCCCCTCCCACCCTCTTCGGGCCCATGCGAGTGTTTACCTGGGAAACGAGAGAACAGAGAAAACCTCTTAAGAGAGAGGCGTCGTGGAGGGGGGGACGCCACTGACGGGGAGAGAGGAGGGGTGACGGCTGAGAGAAAGGGGGGAGGAAGGGGCAAAGAGAGAGACATGAGCTGGTTTATTTGATTTTGTTATCAGCAGCGTGGAGATCGCATCTCTGCTGAAATTTCACTGCATTACATGGGATTTATTTATTCTCCTCCAGGGCTGCAGGTTTTTTGTTTTATTATTTAATTTCAGTACTATATGCACTGTACTTTATTATTAAACGACTCTGAACCCGTCTCTCCGTTCAAACTAAAACATCCTGAAAAACAATAAAATGATCTTAGAATTATGCATTATACAATTTGAATGCATATATATAAGAGCTTAAATGGATGGGTGCTGCATACATACATTGCAGTGCTCGCATGACCAAGCATTAAATATTTAGAATGTTCATTAAAATTTCTGGGTGTTAGTCATTAAAAATGTAACTTTCCCCTAGAAATCCGGCTAGTGAGCATCTTTCCCCTTGAGTCCAATAACTGTGTGCAAATGCTACTTTACTGCTGCAGTAAATAGGACACAGCGTCATTACATAATTGGCTGAGTGATCTCTTAAATGTGTTTCAGGCTTGTTGAAAAGTATCTGCTTGACGACATAAAATGCATTGATGTTTTCCTTGTTACAAATTCTGTGACTGCAGAGAAAATAAGTCATGTTACATTATTTATATTTGAGTAGATTCACATTTAAGATGAGGAATGGGAGTATGCTTGGCTACATATATACATGACTCTGCACATGCACACACACTGAGCAGCGTGATGTGTACACACAGAAGTTTTTGCAGGACAGAGAGAAACAGACCGACAAACAGAGAATAGGAGTAATAGCATACTGAACACATTAGTAGGACATTTTAGCAGTGTTTCTGATGCTGAGCCACTAGGAGTCACCGGCGTCACGTCATCGACTGTGTCAGTGTAACCCCAGCATCATCCGGACAGCAGCGATGTGGTTTAGATGCAGACCTGGCACCGACACCACTGTACTGCCCTCTTTAACACTGCTGACATCATCTAACACCTGTCACCACCTCTTATATGTGCCAACACACACACACACACACACACGCACACACACACACACACACACACACTGCACCGTCTAACAAACTGCACTGAGACTGAACTAAGATTGCTTTGTGTACATGTTGCATCGACAGTGAATGATCGGAGGCAGACCAGTTAAAGGATTGGCTGATACAACAATATGATCTTCAGCAAAAATGTGTTCACAGGATTTGAAGGAAAACATAATAGATCAAATATTATTTAAAAAAAAAAAAAAAACAACAACCAATTTACCAAATGCCAAAAGACTGATCACTGCAGGTTATGACTCCAATTAACTAATCCTTTACCAAATAATATGTGAATTAATAGAAAAAACAAGATGTCAAATGATGAAGGAATGATGAGCATAATCTGATACACACCTACCCAGTTGAACTGTTTGAACTGAATACTGTGAATATAATGAAACATTATTTCCAATAAAATCCTTAATTTTGTGATTTAACCTGTGTTTCAGAGCTACCTGTCTAAATCATTTTTATGTCTAAGAAGCTCCTCTCTGTTTAAATATTGCTCACTTTGATAAAATAAATGTTAACATATTGTGAAAAAGGCCATTTTAAGAAACGTGGTAAAGTTTTTTTTCAAAATTATATCAACACTTCTCCATTATTGGTACTTGTGAGGAACTTAACTACTGAAAAGGATGTGACCACCTTTTCCTTCTTTTTTCCCCCTTTTGCTTACATTACACGTACTGTTTATGCTTTTACCTTTCCTTTTGTTGTTTTTAATCAGTTCCTGCATTATTTAGTCATTTCTTTGTATAAGTTTTATCTGCTCGTGCATTTCCAACTACAAACAACTTACTGTAATTAATTGTTTTAATTTTTTTATACCTTCCTCTTATGTCTAATGTCTTCATTTTTCATGAAAAACAAATTAAGAGACAATGAACAATTTCATGATTAGTTTGATGTTTATTTACACTAAGTAACTTTAAAAATGCACAATGAAATTCATGAATGTTTTACTTTTAATGTATGGACTATATTTCCACTTATAGTTATTGTTCTTATTGCACACACTCTGGGAGAAATACACACAAGATTTTGAATGGTGGAGTGATGGACACCAAAGTGATGTGCAACGTCTGTCTGCGTCATTCCTGCATGTAGCATCCCAACTGCCTGATCATAGTGGCTGCACTCAAGCATGGCAGTTCTGCTACAGACATTTTCCCCAGTTTTATAGCCAGGGCCACATGAGTACAAAGTCGACACATTTTTGGTTAGCAATTTAGCCCAGTTTGTACACTTGTGTGTCTGAGAAGCTGTTTGGAGGATCTGAGTACATCTCATGACAATTCTAGTAAATATTTAAATGTGCATTTTTAAAGTTGCTTAGTGAATTTATGAATTCATTCAGCGTATTTACTTACAGGTTAATGTTCACTTACTCAGATGTATTTACTTAGGCTTTTTTTCTCCTTTTTTTCTTTCCATTGTGGACACTAAGTTTATCACAGAAAAACTGAAAATACTAGAGGAACATATTCACTCCCACCTGTAGACTGAATTGTCCAAATAGTAGTAAACTTAATACTTGATCAAATAAATTTGTCCATTACCATGTACTGACTTGTTAACAGACCAGTCGTATTTCCTTCTTTTGGTTTTTGTTTGGTTTCAGAAAAAACACATCTCTACATGTAGATAAACTCTAAAACTGCAATAATTTCTCATTTAGCTCCATTAAAGCTCTCATGTTACAACCTTAGGACTAATCTCAGGACAAAAGTATCAGAGCAAAATTGTTGCAACAAGTCGATATCTGCTTCAGCCTGTGCTGTCGATTTCCCAGCCGTCTCCAAATAACATGGTCAGTCTAAGTGTTTCTCTATTTGGACTGGGCTCATTGACTTTTCCCCTCCTCAACTCAAGCAGCTTTATTATGAATTCACAGATCAGATCGACTCGACTCAAAAGATCCATATTATGACCTTGATAATATGATGAGTGTGTTTTGTCTGGTTCAGAGACCTATAGTGTGTGTGTGTGTGTGTGTGTGTGTGTGTACGTTGGGTGTATATAATGTGTTTGTATGTGTGTAAGGTGTCTCACCCAGTGTTGCTGAGCTCAGAGCCATGACTCCATAGTAAGAGAATGGCCCAGTCTCAAACTTCATGTTTTCAGTTCCAGCTTCCACTTCCACTCGGCCCTGAAATGAACAGACACACAACTCCATCATGTGACAGTGTACATTACACTTGTTTGTGAGTGGCTCTTAGTCTGATGTGCAATATCCACATGCCGTCTCCTGTGGCAGGTAACAGAAACACTTTGACATATAAATATTAGATCTTGGCAGTGTCTCTTTACCTCAAACACCCACTGATCTGTTTCTCACATACATGCACGTACACACACACACAAACATATATGTTCTTGGGAGGTGGAATAGGAGCAGCTGAGCTCAGGTTGCATGCTGAGTGTCTGAAGTCACTTTATCCACACCTCAGGTGTCAACAACAAAGCCTCCATGTTCAAACACACACTTTCAAACATGATAAATAATGACACTTGTTGGAGGAGAAAAGTGAACAGCAGCTGAACCCACAGTGTGGTAAACATTATGTGGATGGAAGTGTGACTGCTGACCTTAGGTTATGTTTGTACAAGTAACCTTACTGTTCAATCTAGATTTATTACTGTGAACTGATTTTTTTTTTGTTTGGCAGTTCACATTACTTTTTAAAAAGTGGCCAATATCAGATTCCTGTGTGAACTGGTCACAGCCCTGAACCGACCTGCGTGCACCAAAGGACAATAAAGCATCACACGCACAGCTCATTGTTGGACAGAATTAAACATGGAGGCCACTGAAGTCTGTGTTTAACGTTTTATATGTTACTGTAGAAATGTGACGTTAGGACATAAACTCAGACTTAACTGTTCACACTGAGGTTGCACTGGAAAAACCAGATCTGCTTCAGACTCAGGACTGCATATGGAGTCTGGAGTTGATGAAAACTGCAGACCAACATGAGTGAAATCTGATGTTCTTGCTCATATGACTTTAATCTGTTTTTTCACAACAGTGATTTTAACAAACATATGAAATTTGAGGTCTTTAAGTCAGATTTGGGCCACTTCCATATGTGTCCTAAATCAGGTATAAAGCAGATTTAGCTTTTATGTAACGTGGATGAGATCCTAGGCCTAATAAGTATTATACTTGGCCTGTACAGGCACAGAATGAAGGGACGCATCATAACAGGTGTTTGAAGGTATATTGAAAGGAGTGGGTGAATAAGGCCATTTGAGGTCTTTGTTGTTTTTTAGCATGTGCAGGTCATCTCAGGACCATGACCAGTTTACACTGGAATCTGATACAGGCAATGTTTAGAAAAGCATAAGCACAAACTGGCCCTATTTCGACAGTAACATGCATCTTAAGTGACCAGCTCTGAGATAAAATGTCAACACTTTTAGGACACGTTGAGAGTTAAACACTCAGGGTTCATTCTGAGGTGGTTTGGTTTGTTCATGTCCCCAGTGTTTTAGCAGGAGCTCTTAGTGGAAGAGCAGACCGATGCCACAGTGGGCCATCAGAAGATTCAGGGCATTAATGGTGAAACATTTAACTAAGGGAATGGCATTTCAGCTGAAACTAAATTTACGGTAACAATTGGTCCGTTAGATAATCAGACTTACAAAACTACTACTTCCACAACTAAAACTCACTACAGTGATGCTGCAGTGTATTGATGGATGTAGATAAAAGTTGTTTCGAATGACAAAGTCTCGTAATTATCTGCAAATGTCATAATCTCATGTGATTAATTTGAAGACCCCTATACGATCACAAGTCACAGACGGTTCATCAAATGGCATTTGAAGAAAACACACCCAGTTCCAGTTTCTTCCATCATAAAAAAAATGGGCAGGTCCAATTTTCATGTGGTTCAGACATGACTGCAGACTGGAATTGTGAGGTACACATGGACCACACGGATCAGGCGGTAAGACATGACTAGATCGTTAGACCAAAAGTGCCACGACATACTCCTCTATCCCACTCTCAGATTTCACTCTGTGCACATAGGCCGTACAGCTGCAGGCACCAGCGATGTGGTTTAACAGAATATTACCATGTTGGTTACTATGTCGCTGTAACAGGTAGGTTTATCTGACTGTTACCATGGTAACAAAAGTCTAAGTTGTAATTGGTCAGTTGGCAGTTATATATAATAAAATATTAGCCAAACTGTCATTATGCCAAGTTTACCTGGGGGTCGACACCCCTTTTGTGCATCAGCTCATGCAAATTGGTGCAGTTGTTTTTATGTACTCCTGGTAGACTGGCAGGAGGGAAGGATTAGGTAATAAAAAAGAATTTCTACGGACAAGAAGTGAAAGCTAATATATTGATGCCCTCAAACACATACAAGCCTGTTCTATTTACTTTTGAATCTGTATTGACATTGAACAAAAGCTAATGTTCTGTTTCACGTAACATCAGTGCTGAAAAACAGACCTACATTATTTGTTTCTATATGCTTTAGTAATCATGTGTCTCACCATCATAAAAAATAGGACTAAGGGTTCTGTAGTTCAACGGCATATTTAAAGATATTAATTGATATTTGTTTGACCTTTCAAGGTCAGTCAAGGTAGACCTTGCCCCAAGGAACCTCTGCTATGCATTTCAATTGATACTGGCTGACAATTTGCAGAAGAAGTATCAAGAAATCTGGACATATATGACCTTTAGTTTGACCTTTCTAGGTCAGTCAAGATCAAAGGTCATGGCACCAAAAAAAAAAGCCCATATGTGACTTCCTATCTATTGCCAATAATTATATCAATATCAACTACTTTCAAGTTATAGCACTTTGAAATGTGTCCCATTATAAACCAGTGGGGATTTTTTTTAATTAAAAAAATTCTGAAAAATATGCAAAAATCTGCATTTCCCAATTCTTTGAATAACCTTGGCAGACTTTACCCCAACGATGTCCAACAAAAAATATCAAGTCATTATGACAGATAAACCATCTGTCATAATGACTTGATATTTGTTGTCAACTACTTTCAAGTTATAGCACTTTGAAATGTGTCCCATTATAAACCCTGGAAAAGAAGATTCTGGAAAAATTGTTGACGAACGACAAATGACACCAATAGTCCATCAGACGAAAAAACGGATCTGAAAAATAAAACCGAAATGAGCACAAGGGTGAACTCTGCCATGATTTACTGAGAAATAGGACAAAGAATTTAATTTAAAAAAAATATCTTATTGTTAAGTATTGAATATAAAAGCATGAACAAATGCAGAAGAAATGAATACAAAGCCTATGCACGTGTGTTTGTGTGGAGTAAGTATGTGTCGACCTCCCTCTCAGTTTGGTGCAGAGGAGGGATTTACTGGCAGGCGCTGTATCTCCTCTCCTGTTTTCTTCCCACCGTCTCTACATTCATCCTTAAACTCCTCTGTGCTGTTTACTTCACACTCCATATGCTGTGCAGAGTTGATTTTCAACACCGCTCACCGTCTCCTCTCATCTGCTTTTCTCCTTTTCCATCCTCCTTAACCCTTCAATCCCCTCTCTCCCCTCTTTCTCTCTCTTATGTAAGAGGATATATTAGTGAAGGTCATGCAGACAGTGGAGCCCCTCTGACGCATCCATGATCATCAGGGCGAGACGGAGACTGACAGACAACACCCGCCATGGATTGAGACTGTAGTGCATACACATTAACACCTCTCCTGTGATACACATTCGGTAACTCTTGTACATTTTTTTTTTGCACATTGAACCACGTTTTCTCAAATACATTGCAATGAACATAATTATTAAATGACAAAAATGTTAGGCTATGTTTTATATTTTTAACATTTTTAGTCCTACAGCAAGCAAAAATAATGTATTTGCTTGTTTTTGTAACTAGTTTATGATGATTTACGGCTCTTCTCTATTTTATGTTAAAACCTATTCCGTTTGGTTGCTTAAAAACAACTATCTGCATATCAATCAGAATATATAACATTTAAATAAACAGTTTATATTCAAGATTGTTAAAAGAATACTTAAACCAAAATGTTACTGTTATTGTTTCTGATTGTTGGTTTCCTTTTTTTAGTTTGAATTCTTAGTCGTTCCATATTTGCATGACTGAGCATATTGTGATCTCAATGGATTCAACTGTGGCCTAAGAAAAAAATAAATCACTTTTTTGGGGGGATCAGTCATGTCTTTAGTAGTCAACATGTTAAACACCTGCATTTGTACTAATTCTCCACCCAGACTAATGCAGTGGCCTGGGATAAACCTGTGCTTAATGACTAGTTTGTACATGGTTAACCCTCTGATCAGTTTAAACAGGTTAACCAGTGTTATCCAGTCTGACCGTGGTGACTTTTCCTGAGCAGATTTAAGACATGACTGACACAGTTTTGACGGAGGAAACACTTCCATCCTTCGTACAGTTACAAAGAAAGTGTTATAAATTTGGAAAAAACATAAAAGTACCCAAGTTTTTCATAAACACAGTAATGCATAATATTATCATAAAATAGAATCAAACTTAAAAAATAATGTTTAAGGATCCCCATTAGCTGCCACCACAGTGACAAGCTAATCTTCCTGGGGTCCACACAATAATCATATCTGCTCAAAATTAATGATTAATCAAATATTGAGGCCAAAAATAGGACCAAAATTAGAACAGGAAAAACTACCTATAGGTGTCATGTGCATTTGATCTGGAAAAAATGGCTTGACATAGTCTTATGTACCACTATAAATAAAGACACTGTTAAATTTGAGGATCCTAGTGGTTTTTCTAGTCCAGATATGCAGGTTTTTCCATGAATCTCAGCCTCATTCCAGGTTTCATGTGTAACCCATTGTGTCCACTGGCCTTACATGCAGAACCTGCCCAGTTAAACACATGTAAATCGCATGTAATTTTGCAACAGTGGTCGTTTTTGTGAAACACTCTGCCTTGAATAATTAGTTCACTTCCCAAAATTGAAAAAATAGTAGCAAGTACTTTTTGTGTCCTTTTTACCGTGTTACACGCGGAATTTTTAATGAAAATAATATAAAAATATAAAAACGTGTTTCATCTGAAAAATAGTTTATACTTTTATTTCAGTAGGTATTTATTTTTAAAACAGTCCCAAAGCACTTTCAAACTTGTTTCATAACATTAGTCTACACCTGGTTTGAATTTTTAGCCCCATGTCCTGTTTTTAGGACCAGTTTCATAGAAGCACCCTTATGCTTCTTGGTAGAGAATTCCATGTATACGCTGGGTCCTCGCAGCAGGCAGACAGCAGGTGATGTGATAGCAGCGTGTCACTCACTAGAGGTCTACATTGACTTTGTTCAGGTTCAGATTAAATTCCAATTATGTATGGACTGGGAAACGAAGCTTAGCAAAAATTCCAACTGTTAATGCAATAATACTACAATTATGGGCTTTTAGCAGCAGACCTGCTCAGCTACAATAAAAACTTACTAAACAGGCCAGTTGTTTGAACCCTGTCCACACTAACTTCTTCTTTGTTTAAATACATACAACAAAAAGGGGGATAAGACATCAAGAAGTGAAGACACTGGAGATACACACAGTAAAACAATTGTACAAATAGATTGTTTTGTTCTTTTCTGAAAAGAAA
>JAPTYQ010000005.1:35688537-35708713 GCA_029814465.1 Ostorhinchus cyanosoma
TAACATGTGGGGTGCCTGTTAATGCACAAATGACTGAACAATATTTTGTAGAAATGTCCTGTGTCCCACAGGTAGTTTCAAAGTGAACCCACTCCACACACCCCCCCTTCACTGGTCTCCTTCACCGTACCTAAAACGCATCTAAAATGTGTCAAAACTAAGACTCCTGCACCAAAAACGTACCGAACTGTTATACCCTTACTGATGACTAAATTTCACTATTTCCTAAATATTTTATGAACCAAGAAAAATTATTAATTGAGGGAATCATTAACAAATAGAATATAAGGAATGGGATGATGGACAGATAAGGAACATAATCTGTCTGGTTATTTAAAAATTACATCAAGAGGTGGAAATGTGAGGAATCCGTGAAAATATTCGTCTACCAAAAGCTGCAGTATATCCAATGCAAATTATCAGCATTCCCATGTTGCATTTTGGTACAAAAGGAGTCGAGTTGCAGAAATGAAAAAGTGAAAAAAAAATGCATCTGGGTGCACCTGGTTTTGGAGAGGCAGGTACAGTCACTCCAGGAAACAATAGGCAACTGTGAACACTCTGAGGTTTATATAAACTGCCTTTTGTTAAGTACCATGATATTATTGTCTTTGTGGTGCTCAAGTATGTTGTGCGTCAGTGACACCTGACTTAAAGAGAAAGGTGTGTGTCATAGCAAGTAAGAGCCTTTTGCTGGCGATAATGCTTTACAGATTATAAATACACTGCTATAAGGCTGTTCACTACAGACAGCACATAGAATAAAGAAAATCACAGGTTAAATTTATGTTTCGTAAGTAAATTTGTTTTGTTTTTCTTTTTTTTAATCAAGGACTTTATGAATATTTACTTATTTTCCACATTAGTATACCAGCACTATTAAGAACCCACAACAGATTTAACTAGTTCCCACAAAAATTTGCATTAAGTCTATGCTTTAACACAGCATTTTATTGTAAAACTGTGCTTGTCTGAATAAGACCATCAGACAAATAAGACTGAGCAGTTCCAAGTTTTGGTACCAAAACAATGAGCTACAAGAGAAAATAAGAATAAGATGCATAAAATACAAAAATTATATTCACAGAAATTGCAAAGGTTTAGAGTAAGGAATTACTTGCTTGAAGAATTCAATTTTTCTCATCTGCCCCTTGAAAAATATTGAAATTAAGCAAAACTGTCTGAGTCAGATGTTGAGGGCCTTACCTCTGTGTATGGTATCGAAGCAGACGACACATACGCGGGCCTCCTTCTCCAGATACTTGAGCTTACACTTCCTGTTGCAGCACACGGCACAGTAAACCTGCCACAAAGAAAAGAGGACAATATTGACAAAAGAGATCGGTAACAAAATTGCTTGAATGGACAGTAAATCTGAAGAAATGAGATCCTAAACACAAACATGTTTGTCTTTTTAGCCTTTGCAGTAGCAAAAGATCGTGCTGCGAACATTAACACATCCTTTCCTGTCCTCTAATTCTGTTTTAATCACAGGCCTTAACGACTTAGCTCCAGGTTTAGGATACATGGCTCAGTAGAGATCTATGGACAAGCTGGAAGAGAACTGCTGACTCAGGATCAGTGACTCCATGTGCTATATTTGACCATGAGACTTAATCTGTCTTATTTAACCATTTCTAAAACAAACCAACTTCCTAAGTTCTTCCTGTTTCCTTCTATTTTACACGTTACCAGTGCGGATAACATACTATGGTCTCCTTTATGTTCAATAATGATAATAAAAAAGGGAGACCATAACAATGAACACTACAGGTTGGTATATTAGGTAAAATCTTTCATTCAAAACAAGTGTGTAGGATTCAGTGACATCTAGTGGTGAAGTTGCAATTTAGAAATAAGTGGAAACCCACCCCTTACGGGTCCCTTTCCAACTGTGTACAGCAATGTGCAAAAGTCCTACATCCCCATTAGATTTGTTTACATTTAGACATTTTGTGGATTTAGGTGCTTTCATTCTAGTGAATATTTACACATCAATTTAGGATTTTTCTTCCTGTTTTCAAATCTTATCACCATCAGATCTACCCTTGGGGCCAATTTCTTACAGCCAATCATCTTTATACATAAATGTATCAGTAAATATCAGCTTTGTTGACTGACATCAGCTATTAGCAAATAAGATGTGATTTCACTGACAGTAGTGGCTGATAATTCTTTTTTATATCAATGGTTGTATAATAAATTTGTGGTCATTTAAAAACGATGTGTCAAAGAGCTGAAAGACTAGCAATTTTTTCCTAAAGAATTTAACAAACAGTGCATTCCTGCTTAAAATGAATTTGATGGACTTTCAATACCTCATCCTAGAATTTCATTACAGAGCAAATGACAGTAACATCAAATAACAACTTGTAATAACAGTAACAATTTATTGTGATTTAAGGCTTATTACAATACTCATCATTTAGTGGGAGGTATTCCCTCTCTGTTAGACATTGGGGTTAACTTACCAGGGCATTAATGTTTATATTTCACTCTCTACTACTTTATCACCTCAGTACAGTGTTTTTTAATTTGAGCATTTGCATCAGTTTGTAGTTGCCTTCCAATAACCTAGTGTTTGTATACTGATTAGGTTTGTCACATTGCAGTTTGAATGTTGACTGATGTCTGTGGTAAGCAGCAAATGAATTGCACATATGGGATAAATAAAGTTTTCTGAATCATTTGTTATACATTCTCCAATTATGGCATTATGTTGAAAGTGCCAGCTGTTTTTAATTACATTGGAAAAATCACATTTTAGTTACTGTGCATCTTCAACCTGGAACACGCTTCGTTTTTATCTTGAGGGCATTTTATTTGAAGTTTCTTTTGTATTCTATTGGCTAAAAATACAAGTCTAAAATAGTTTATGAAATTGTCTTTTTATATTTTATTTTCTGTTTTACAACATGTCTCTTACTGTTTTACATCTTTATATTAGAGGATAAATAAATCAGTGACTGAAAATGTTTTGTTTTTTTGTTTTTTTACATTTAATCAGAGGTTGGTATATGATGACTGACATACCTTGCCACAGGCCCGACAGTGATGCCGTCTCTTTGTGAACGTAAACCTCTGGTAGCAGTTCATACAGTTGGGAGCTTCAGAGTCGGGCACCCATGCAGGCTGCCTGGTCCCCAGCTCTTCTGCTCCCTCTCTCTTCCAGTCCACCGGGCTGGCACTCTCTCCGGTGGGCTCCCCTGGGTAAGGTGGGGGCTCAGAGAGTTCATCATATCCTAAACTGTAATCCTGATGCTCCTGAGTGGTGTATGCAGGGCTATAGTCCCTGATGTTTGAATGCCCCTCTGTGGGAGTGGGACTTACAGGTGAACTCTCTTCATCCTCTATCATACTTGGCTGTTTTGAAGAATCACTGAGAGTCTGGGCCTGCTCGTCCCCTTCTTCCCCTGCTGGTGGTGATCTAGAAGTTTGGCAGTGAAGCATTTTAGGCCTTGCACCTCCATAGGAGGATTGCTGATCAGGACTAATGCTGTGCTGAGGCTGTAACGTGTTGCTGGTCAGCGAAGTGTCAACCCCAGAGGAGAGCTGTGACTGTGTTTGGGGCGGACTGCTGGAGTGGTCTGATAATGATGAAGCACCAGGGTTAAAACTTCCCTCCACAGAAACACCAACTGTTCTGTCGCTTTCTGGAGAAGCCAAGCCCTCTAGTTCCTCCTCTTGTGCTCGGCCACAGCTCATCAGCTCTTCTTCCACAAGCCTGTCCTCCAGATCCATATTTGCCTCTGCAAGACACTCGGGCTGAGAAAAATCTCCAGACCTGCTGCAACAAGAACTACCTTTGCTCTGCTCTGCTTCAGTGTGGGCCTGTAGGAATGCATCTAACTCTTCATCCGTAACCAGCATCTCAGCCTGGTCACTCTCTGGCAGATACTCAAAACCAAACTCAGGAGGATCAACTGGGCTTGGTTCTGACTGGTCAGGGGATGCCAACTCCAAAGAAGGGGTAACATGAGAACCAAAAGACAAATGCTGCCCCTCTGGGCAGACCCGGTTTTCTTCTACCTGCTGGGATGCAGAGGCTGCTGATTCGACAGCTTCCTTTAAGTAGGACCTTTCTACCATGGCCTCCATGGCTGACAGTGAGTCTGCCTCTGTGCTCTCACATATATCTGCATCATCGTCATCATCATCGTCATCATCATCATTATCATCATCATCACAGTGCTCCACCACTTGCCCCGACTCATTTTCCACTGCTTTTGGATTCACCAGCGCTCCACACATGGATACAGCTAAGGGCAAGCAAGACAAACCCACCGGTTCGCTGTCTGAAGCCCCTGACTTTGGATCTGTAGGAGACTCTGATACACCTTCATCCACGTTTTCTTGCGTCTCATCTTCTTTATTTTTGGAGGAGGTTGATGCTTCCTTAAGGCTCTCAACAGGGTTGACGCTATCCTGTTCACAGTGATCTAAAGAATTTTCTACTACATGGTTGATACAAGCCCCCTCCTCACAGTCCCTCTTTTCTTGGTCAGCTGACTCAGTGGGCTTTTGTGAGAGTGAATCATCAGTGGCCTCAGAGCTCCTGTCCACCGCTGCAGGAATAATAATATCCAGCAGACTCAGCGAGGCAGAATATCCTCCACTCTGCTCGTCTAGACCCAGCAGTTCAACTTTCCCAGCAGAGGTGTGCTCATCCTCAGCACAAGCCCCTCCAGCACCTTGGTTCACCGCCACTCGTTCCTCTATGGTGACCACAGGACTATCAAAGTCCACAAGCAGTGCCTCCTCTTCCTCCTGCATCTGCTTCTCCACCACATCCAGCTCACTAAAAGCATCATGGCTGTTGGCTCTGACCAGGATGGCAGAGCTTGTGTCGTTCACAAGGTCACACACTGGCTTTAGCGCTCGATCTGGGCAAGGAGGGGCAGAACTTTTAGCTGGCCTCCGATCCACCGAGGAGAGAAGGTCCACACCGGTGAGAGGCTGACTTTTGACCTCTCTATCATCACTGCTGCGGTGACTGAGGGAGCGGTCAGGGCAATTTGTGGCAGAGCCATAATGAAGAGAATTAAGGTCAGGAAGGCTTGGTGGGACCGTGGATGCCTCTGAGGATAAACATGGAGAGCCCAGTGAGGAGAATGGGTATGCTGCAGGCTTCAGGAGAACTGATTTACATTCCAATTCCTCTGTAATAATTTAAAAAATTAAAGAGCAATTAAAACACAGATTTAAGTATGATTTAATAAGTACTAGACATACCTAATTTAAGGTAAAAAATGTAACTCACTGAATTTTTTTTAAATTTGGTATATAAGATTGAAGAATCAAAAATAAAGATCAAAATGTAGGCTACGACTACACATAGTTTCATTATTAATCTTACCAGTACTGAGCTCAAAGTCATCAAGGAGTTTGTCCAGATCACATACAGCTGCCTTGAAGAAGCTGTCCATGCTGGACTGTAGTAAAGGGCCTTTAATCCCCTTCTATTTCTAAAAAGAAAAACAAAAGCTCTTTGGGTAACAGTGGTTTATAGACTTTTCCTTTACCAGTCACTGTAACATTCATGCTTACTCATGTCTGCATGGAGCACAACTTACATTCAGAAGTAGAAAAAAGTTTTCAGACACCCTCAATATTTTACACAATCTCAAACATTATCATGAAATGTCTGCAGAAAAATCTTCTTTGTGTTTCAAAAGGTGTGGATGCATCAGATGGACACAAATAAATGCAAAAGATTTTTTTTTTGTTAACAAGAAAAAAATAACATAACTAAAAAATTAATGACAGTTCCAACATATCATGCCATGGATAAGTTTCAAAGGGCATTATCTTATTGAAACATCCAATTCTGACCTCAACAGAATAGTGTATATGCAGAGGGGAGCATGTGGGTTTGGAGAACGGAACAATACTTGGCAGAGTTCAATGACTTAAGGGTGATTCTTAATGCAACACATCACAATTACATGGGATGTCCAAAAACTTTTTTCTAACACAGTATATGTAGTGGGTGTAAAGAAACAGAGAATATAAAACATCAGGTAAACCAATCTGTTAAGACATCAATCTATTTCAAGTATCCTACAAAACATTTTATTTCATTTTAACACAAGAGTCGATTTTTTCACCTTCTGTAGTAAGCACTCTCCATTTAACATATGCCTCTAAATGGAGCAATTATTCTATGAATGAAAGAGTAAAACTGAAATGATATACTGATGATGATACAGATTTTAAGCATGACACTATAGTGTGAAGATTTTACTAAATCAACAAAAGTGCATTTATTTTGGTGGTAACTGCAACTTCATTATTATTAATAATAATAATTAATAATGCTGTCTCTGACCTAGATTCCCAAGAATTTTTCAAAAACTTCACATTAGATTCTCCACATCCCTGTCTAAGGAAGCACTACTGTGAACTGTGTACTGCTTCACTATTGTCTGTCAACATCTAGGCACTATGGTTTAATAGCACAAAATAATAGAACAGTGTTGAGATCTATGCTGCCTCTTCTTTCCTCAGTACATTATGTTAACTTAGTAAGTGTGTTGGATAACTCATTAATTAACATTCAGAAATTCCAACCCAATCCCTCAGTGTTGTTCAGTGGTGTTAAACAATAACAGGTACAAAGCAGGCTAAATATAGATGAGAAAGAGGAAGTGTGTATTTAAAAAAATATATCACATGACTGCCATCGACACAGCAAAGCAATGCAAGATAACCAGTTATGATTCACAGTCCTCTGATTTTTAATTTGATCTTTTACAATTAATAGTCAACAGATCATTATTTCCTTTAGTCAGACTGATAATTAACCCTTTCAAACTCAATTTATGAAGGGGAAATGAATGGCTTTGTCAGTCATGTATGAAAAGGATTTTGGCAGGTCATGTATTAAAGGTTAATAAAATTTTTGACGTTGTAAATAAGACAAAACCTGGGATATAGTCGCATGTGTCTGTAAACCGTTTGTAACACAGATGACAACAATGCGATATACCAACTTAGTAAATCATACAGTTTCAGTTTTCATCTTATTGTGAGTTTAAGAGTCCTCAACACTCTCAGACTGGGTGACCACAAATGTCTTGTTCAGTGAAAGCATCAATAGTTTTCATCCAAATTAGCTAGCAAACAAGCTAATCACTAACCAAGATAGCAAGCTAACGCTGCATTTAAGACCGCTTACGTTTTTCAGGTAACATTAGCAGCTCCCTACATTTCATCACAACAAACACATCTATCTTTTAGCTTGAGCATTATTTATCAGGCTTGTGTGCAGCTAACCTCTCACAGATGTGAAGCACAGCCTTTAGCCAATAGACTGTTGTTTGTCACCTGGAATTAACACGATTTTACAGCAGGTGTAGGCATGCTGAACTTACTGTTAGCTTGTTTAGTTGTTAGTTTATGGACGCGTTAGCCGGCTAACGTAGCTAGCTGTAGCTTGATGTGGGTTAACCTGGTTTGTTTCTGAATTCCTTACCAGTAGCTACTGTTTTATTCCATAACTCCGACGTCGTCCTCAGTAATAATGCTCATCTTCCTTGTCAGAATAATAACAGTCCTCGCCGGTATCGTGTTCTCATTCTTAGAATAGGCAGTTGAAGTTGTTTGAGGAGCTAGTTAGCTGTTAGATGAGTTTTATTTGGAGATGTGTAAATTCTCCACTCAAGCGGCCATCTTGAACAGACTGTGGGGAGGTCACAGGATCTGCTCAGCCACGGTGTTGGAAGGCATCCCGCCGTGGATTGCCACTCAACCTGCTGTTGGAGTCACTGATAGACACTGTTTCCTAAAGTTTTAAACCAATTCTCAAACATGCCCATTCTAATTCTGTCATATTAATTTTCTCACCACACAATGAGGGCATGTAGGTCAAGTTTTTGCTGTGTAACTTAATTTTGAAATTGTTTACACACAAATATGTTTGTTTTTTTATTTTAGAATGTGATCTTTGCTGCTTCAGTTTATTTTTCTTATATAATACAATGCACCACATGTTCTTCGTTAGTTCCTTTGATGAGCCGCTCCTTACTTAGATTGCTGACATGCGCGGGATAAGGGGATTGTCCAATGCTCTATAATCATATAACCCTGGGGCCCTTGAAATATCTGTCAACTCTATTTTTGAACACATTCACAAAGGGAGCGCTAACAACTTATTCTGTGAGATTGAAGAAGACAGAGCATTGTTAACTGATGGATATTGATATTATTATTGTTGTTGTATTTTATGGATTTTAAAGACTTTTAATGACAAATAAATCACATTTATGTAAAAAAAAAAAAAAAAATCCATTTATGTTACTGCTAAAACTTTTAACCAAAACTTAACATTACATTTAATTATGATAAATGGGGTATCTTTTTGAACATGTGGCGTTCAGGGACTCCCTCACCTGCATTCCTATGCCCTTTCTCAGGCAACTGAAAGCCTCCCAGTATGTAATTAACCTCTGATATAATTGGGATTTATCTGCTGTCATTAAGTCTGAAGTGTTTGGTGAGTACCGGCAGAGCTACAGAGTTGATCTTCTCTTTTACAGCAACACCTTATACTGAAAATGCTAGACTAAAGAATGTTCCTGCATTTGCTGTTTGTATCTTAGAAGAATTACCATTGGTTAATGTCATGGCAACAACTGTCAACTTTTGACTTGTCTTTCCTCACCTGGACACTAGATGTCCTCGTTGTCCTGTCTGGTCCAAACCGCTGTGTGACTCTTGCAGTGCTTTTTAGATGCTGCTGTACATGTTTGTGTTTCCAAAAACGAACTACAAACTACGTATTAATTTGCTTTGGCATAGATGAGGAATATTCTGAAGGTTGACTGTAAATTATCTTCTCATAGTGCCTATATTTCTCCACTATAGCTATTTGTATGTCAGCGTGTTTAAACTTCTTTAATGAGAAAAATAAGTTATACGAGTCTTCATCTTTTTAATTACTAAAAATAAAACAAATCATATTTTCCTTTTTGCATCACAAATAAATAAAAACAATTAAAGCGTGCGACAATGTTATTCTTTTTCTGTCAGTACACACAAAACTGTTAAAATCATCAGACATCTGTTGTGTTCATTTTGACAAGTGCTGTCAAATGATTAAAAAATTTAATCACATCAATTGTGATGATGGATTAATCCACTTTAATGGATTGATTTTGACAGCCCTAATTTTGACATATTCATCATGTTTAGGATTTTAACCCATAAAGACCCAAACAGCCACTGACAACCAAAATCATCTACTTATTTAAATGTTTAATACCTGTTGATCCATAAATGTTAGTAAAACATGTAAATAATTGGCATAAAATGCAGTTTGTCATATTTTTATGGTTGTCAGATATGACCCATTTGGATGTTCAGAGGCTCCATAGTTACCGTGGAAACACCGCCATCTTCTACAACATTGATTCACCAGTAAAACCCATGGAACTGGCTCAATGACAGTGGATGAACACACTCAGTTTATGTTCAGTTAATGGTATATTTTGTTGAAACATTCATTTTTTCTTCAGTTTTCTCTGTTTATGATATTATAACAATCAATTTTAATCAGAGTTTTTGTGAACATTTTGGAAAATACCTGATTTATACTGATAAAATTCTAAATGCAATGGAAAATATTATAATAAGTGGTGGTAAATCACTTAAGAAATGTTAGATATAGAGAAAGTTTCATTTGGAACTGACACAAAAGTAGCAATGGATCTTTATGGGTTAATTGGGATGCACTGATTATAAACTTCCAGCTGATGCCAATTTTTGATGATGCCATCCCTTTGGCAAATTGTCCTTGATTGAACATACTTTCAAACATACAAATTTATTGGGGGAAAAAACAGCAACAACAAAAACTTTTAATATGGTCCAACAGAGCCACCAGTGAAAAGCCATTTTATAATCTGTCAGGCACTGGCTGATATATTGGCACATCCCAAGATTTGAATACAGTGAATATGTCAGGAAAGGTGACACAAATATATGTAAACAGAATATTTAGACATTTTGTGCTGTCATTGGTTCTCAAATTGTGCTTAGAAAATAAACCAAATTGTGTAATGTCCATAATGGTGAGCACAATTCAGAGAAATCATGACCCCCCCTTTGACTAACAGTCTTCAGTTTACCGTCTTCCTCTGACTTAAATCTAAGCCTTAGTTCCTGTTATTAACTCAGGTTTGATTGGTTGATTGCACCATAGCACATTCTACTTCTGTTTCTGATAACTGCATTGTCATTTCTGAGCAGTTTTAGGCCTTCGGAGTATCTTTGACACATTTATAAAATGAAATAACATGTAATATACTTAATTCAAAATTAAAACCATTCAGTTTAATGATTATATAGCTATATATTTGACACCCTCCATTTTAAGGAAAGATTTTGTTTGTTATAACTAGGTTGGTAATTCTTTGCAGAGGAAAAAAAAATGACTCGTTTTCCAGTGGAGGTGGACGCATTCCAAACCAGCAGGTGGCGGTAAAATAGTCCATGTCTTAAATGTAAACTAAAAGAAGAGTCGCAGACGAAAAGGAAAGAAACAGGAAGAAGGAGAAGCAGAAGAAGAAGGCAAGTTAACGGTACCACAATGACTGCGACCAGGAGACTATGCAAGGTAAAATTTCGGAAAATATTTTATTCAAGTCACTTCAAGAGCTTTCACATCATTTATATGGGGTTTATAAGTAAAGCTAGGAGGAGCAAATGTGGTTAGTGTTAGCTGTTTTAGCTTTAATGGGGCCGACAAACCAAAGGATAATGACGTCCGACAGGCGTTAGCTCTGGTACCTAGTTATGCTAGCAGTATGTAGTTGGTAGTAGTTTGAGACGACACAGCCTGAGCTCAGAGGCGTGATTCAGCAGCCACAAAAAACTGTCACAAACAACATGAAGGCGCACTATATGTTTATATGTAAGGGGAAGCTTATCGGACATAGCCCGGCTTCTTACCTACAATACGGTAGCTTTTTTTTTTTTTTTTTTTGTTAAACGCTGTCGCCGTCTGAAGCAGTAGCTGAAAACATGGAGACTTTCGGGTTGGGACGTGACGTCAAGCTTAAGCTAGGCTGTATCATAATCTAAATATTAATGTTGTCATGTGAGACCACACACAGAGGTCGATTTTGGGTTTTAAACACATGAAGAAAAGCTTTTGCTTGTTATTTTATGGTATTCATCTTTGCTTTGAATGCAATGGACCCCGGCCCACTGGGGTGACACAACAGGTTTTGCTTTTGATTTGTTCCATCTTTAGCAGAAAACGAAACCAAACGCGTTCGGGTATTTTCCATTCGATAACGTAAGTGAAATGCCTTACTGCCTGAATTCCCCTAACAATCCTGTTTTACAGTGAGTGTCCGTGAACAGGAAGTAGGGCAGCTTGTACAGATGCACTACCTGCTGTTAGCAAACACAAGGAACAGCTCACACACCATTTTTAGACTCAGCTCTTATTATGACTGCAACCTACATAGATATTTTTTTAAAAAATGAACCTCATATCCGAGGGCTTCCTACCTCACAGATCTCATAGTTACTAGCAGCAGTTTTATCATTTTCTCGGAAATGTTGGCAGCTAAAAAATACGCCATAGTCACTGTCTACATGACTTTACCTGATAAGATGATTAGTGTGGATCCGGAAGAACCACCCACAAATAAGCACATTTCCATATCTGCATTCGTCATATTTGGACGTACTTGAGCTTCGTTTTGAGTAATATCAGGTTTGGTATTTACACTCAGTTAATTTCTTTTGTGCTGTTATGTTCAGAGAAGACAGATTTTCCAGTTTTCAGTTTCTTGGACAGTGAATTATTCTAGTGGTCACTTGGCCTCTGGACTGTTGCTGATCTAAAACAGATGCTGTTGGATCAGTGTGGCACAACAACTATCAAATTACTTTCATTGTGTCATTGTAAAATTATATCATGTGTCGTGTTGATTCATTTGAGCTGCCTCTTGCTATTACAGTTACGCATTACACTTAATAGATTTACACTCAGAGCTGAATAAAGTAAGTCCATGTTCATTTTTTCAAACAAGTGGATTTTTTTTCGCACAGTCAGAGCTTTGCACTTGACAGGACTGTTCACTAGCAGGGATTGTTCAACAAATACACTGTCAGCCTATTTAAATAATATGATAATTAAAAACAAACAAAAAAAACATTGTCTCTATGTATCATGATCAATGAATCACCCTTGTCATGATGTGCAGAGTCACAATGAAGGACAATTATCTAATGTTCTAGTAACATGATGATGTGAATATTACTACATGTTGCAGTTCTTACATTAAATGTCCACCAGGCGTCATGTGTCTGACAAGTTCATCTTATCATAAGCTGTAAATTAGAAATTTAGGATGCCTCCTACATTTGAACTTTATCAGATCAAAAAACAGAGTCAATCCATTATGGAAACCTGTTGTAAAGTATGATCGAATGAACAGCATTAAATAAGTCATTATTTAAACATAGCTTTTTTAATTATTATTATATTGAATTTTTTTTAACTAGGAGGGGCTTTTTTGGTTATTTACAGCTGCAGTTTTTGTTTTTAAACAAATGTACATATTGTCCACAACTGTGCATATGTTTCTGTACATGCTTCTATCTGATTTGGGTTAACATGGCAGCTCTGTCTTTTGTCATTGTGCCATGTCACTATTGCCATTGTGAATAATTGTCTCTTAGCTCCATTGATAATGGATTCATAACTTTGACTAGCTATTCTGGAACTTTAAGCACATTTCAGGGTTTAGTATGTAAGGCAGGGTTCACCAACCCTGGTCCTGGACATCTACTTTCCTGCATGTTTTAGATGTTTCCTCTTCCAGCACACCTGATGGTTGTTATCTGGCTTCAGCAGAGTTTGATGATAGGCTTATCATTTGAATCAGGTGTGTTAGAAGAGAGATACATCTAAAACATACAGGATACCAGCCCCCCAAGGACCAGGATTAGTGGCCCGTGATTTAAGAGATCAGGGTTAGACTTAGAGTTTGATAAACATGTTTCTTAAAACTGGGCCTAGCACTGACGAGATATGATTGCCAGTTCATATTTACTACCCACAACAATAGTGTATCATTAAGTCCTTCCATAAATATGACCTGGCATACTCTTTTTCAACTTTTAATTTTTTTTAATAAAACAGGCAAATAATTGCTTGCTATTTTGTATTTGTGCTTTTGTTCAGGACAGTTTAATTAAAGCATATCATTCTAGTTTTGCGTTTTGACATAAAACATCACCAGCCACAAGATATTGTCTTTATCACAGTGTGAGTTCAAGCCTCAGAAAATCTGCCCATACATCTCCAACAATACAGATAAACTCAGATTGTTGTCCTTGAACTTGCATGACCAATGCCCTTGAGTTATGATTTTTTTGTTTATTTCCACTCTGAAGCTGTGATTAAACCTTGCCAAAGCTCCCTAAAGCAGCAGAGGACATTATAGCTGTTTACACAGGCTGAGAGTTGATCTGTTTTGGAGGCAAAATGTGATGTCATCTGTAATCCTTCAGCAAATGTAAGATAGTGACATTTTAATGTAATAATCTTAAACATAAGAAGAATATGGCAGTATTATTAGTTTTTATTCAGTGTTAGAGTATTTTTGTAGTTAATGTGAAAATTGAGCTGTACCTTTTTGAATGAGTGGTGGAGAGTGGATAGGACTCTTTGGGGTCAAAGTGATATAATTGTTAAATGTTGGATGGAATGATGTCCATCCCAGTCACATGACACAGCTTAGTCTCACCTACATAACTACATCACTTCTTAATATTAACTGTATTTTTTTTCAGGAGCTTGAGGACATTCGTAACAGCGGATTAAAACATTTCCGCAACATCTTAGTGGATGAAGCAAATATGCTGAACTGGCAAGGGCTCATTGTTCCTGTAAGTATTCAATCTCTGCTTTAATGAAAAATAAAATAAGCACTTGTTTAAATAATCCTTAACACAACTACTTTTGTTTTTGTTTTCCCAAGGATAGTCCTCCATATGACAAAGGAGCTTTTCGGATTGAGATTATCTACCCTGCAGAGTACCCTTTCAAGCCCCCTAAGATCATTTTCAAGACAAAAATCTACCATCCTAACATTGATGAGAAGGGCCAGGTCTGCCTGCCCATTATAAGTGTTGAGAACTGGAAGCCAGCCACAAAAACCAGCCAAGGTATGATCATGTAGAGCAGCTATCTGTAGAGTTAAACCTTGAAAAAGTACTTGCATTTTTCACTGGGTACCCACATTAGCCAAATGGGATCTGTAATTATGTGACAGGAGTTATGCAATGCATTTTCTGTCACTATGATAGCTTGTGCTGTTTGTTCTCTAAAGTTGTGGAATAGCCTCAAGATTCTAAGACAATGAAAACAGGGACTTTTTACGTTATCATAAACAGTCTTGTTTTCTTTTTCCTCCAGTGATTCAGAATCTCATCAACTTGGTGAACCTCCCTCAGCCTGACCACTCACTGAGGGTAGACCTGGCAGAAGAATACACTAAAGACCGTGCAAAGTTTCTGAAGAATGCTGAGGAATTTACAAAAAAACACAGCGAAAAGCGGCCTCTGGACTAACAACACAACACTGATGCGCACGCACACATACACACACACACACACACACACACGCTCATATGGCTGTTGGTCTCTTTTCAGTTTCTTGTCCAAAGAGCCCATCCTGACTGTCTCTTCTTACCCCTAAACTACACGGAGACGCCCTGTTCTTGTGCACCTACCACTCTATAATGGGGGCTTTTGTTTCAGTTTCACATTCTCAAACAAACAAAAAGCAAGACTTTTTGATGAATAGACAGATCATTGTCTCTAGGTGTCACCTTTTGGTTGTTAACTTCTTTCTACTGATTTCTGTTCAGAAAACTTCAGAAGATTGTCAGAGATGCTATTGTGGAAATTTCAACGACTGAAATATTAAAAGAGTTGTTTTGCTTAATTAATTGCTAAATGTTTTGTCATAATAATTAGCCCATGAAAATTCAGTTTACATATTTTTTTTATTTTTTGACAGCTTCTCAAGCTGTTCATATCCTTTAGTTTCCTTTTGCTCTTTTTCCCCCTTATGATACACTGTACCATGTGAAGTTAACTGTTGCAGTCCATGAAAATTAAAGTTTATTACTGATGCAAAATTATAGATGGAAAAAAATGTAAAGAGACAAAGAAATTTATGAAAATGCTACAAAATCCATGTGTCATTTGAAGTGTTTTTATATTTTGAAATGTTGAGGGGGTAAAATCCTCCCTTATAATTGAAGTGTTTTCACCTCCTTGGTCTCCCAGGAAAGCGTATACTGTCAGTGAGCATTAAATAGTTTTTTTTTAAATAAATGTGGAAAATTGTCTCATTGTCAGACATAAACTGTGATTCAGGTCTATAGACATAAGAGAACCTTAAAACTACAATAGCAATCACTCCTGATTCTGAGGAAATGCTAAGGTTGCACAATATCGACTCGATTTCTAAAGCACTGATTGATTATTTTCCTGCAATATTCTTGTCATCAGCTTTTTGATCAATAAACTTACTACCCAATTAATGTTCTCTGAAGGCTAACGTCACATATCATCAGGCACTTGGCTGTAAAAGTACAATATAAATCTGATAGTCTGGCTGTTGAGGTGTAGGTGGAGGACATAACCCCATTAATGGGGAAACCTTTTTCATGTGAATTTCATATTTTTCAAACAGGTACAGAATACAGTTTGGTCCTGGACTGTAGTGTATATGATCCAGTATTAGCCTACATGCATTTATGGTGAGCATATGGGCCTTTATATTTAGTTTTTAGTTCAATACACATACTCTGATTTTGTCATTCAGTATATTTATATACGTGTTGGTTAAAAGTTGCAGTTCATAATTAATTTGTCTCATTTTCTTCACTGAATATTAAATGGTAACATTGAGCACAGGAGCAAAATACTGCATGATAAAAAGTCTATTTTCAACTGATCTGCCTTGGTGGAGGTCTGTCCTCTCGGGGTGCTTTTCTAGTTGTATATGTTTTCAAAAAAACAACGATCTCCACTATAAAATCTTAAATATTCATTGTAAATGCTAAACACGAGGATGAAATAACATGAAAAAGAAGTACAGGAATGAAGAGAAGATCCAACTAAATACTGTTAGAATACTGTTGACTTTAATGAAGTCATGGTTTACAGTGAAGACCTTAACATGAGGTAGAGTTCTTATTTCCGTAGACTAATCTAAAGATTTGTAATCCATGTAGGAGGCTTAAGGAAAGCACCTCCTCCATAGTGGAGACCAGACTCTGTTCTGTGTTTTCCCACAGACTCAGACTGGGAGGAACATGGAGTCAAGAGCTGCCGTCCTGCTGTCAAGGCCAGCCTTTACTTTTTGAACTGAGCGACAGGAGATGGGACTTTGATATCTTGTCCCTTCTCCAGCCTCTTCTCACAGTCGATCAGGTAGTTCACGCCGTCGACCAGAAGCTGGACCAGTTCCACCTAAACACACACATATAACACGTTCTCCTGTAACAGCAGGATAATGTAGACCAGTCTTTGTCAGAGTCTTTAAAACACTGCGATCCTCACCTCAGATTTGCCCAGACGGTCATTGTTGGAGATGTCAAAAGTGTCTCCTACAGCAGCTGTGTCCACTCCACCTGTACCTCTCTTCTGCAGTCTCAGGTTGTCAAGGATTTTGGAGAAACGGGCATCCTAAAAGTAATATCAGTAGATGCAAGGAATAGTTTGATGTGTCGGGAAATGTACTTCATTCAAGGAGAACTTTAAGAATATTCATACAATATCACACAGTTTAATATGGAGACTGGGACAGGAAATGGTTAAATGAGATTATCTTGCAAAAATATAAGCTAAGAAACTTTTTTTTTTTTAATATCTAACCTTTATCTAGCCAGGAAAAAAACTCACTGGGATTAAAAATCTCTTTTTCAAGAGTGTACTGAGCAAAACAGCAGCAGAAGTTACACAAATAACACAAAAATCTAAATCTTACCAAGTGTATTTTTCTCATTTCTAGTCAGACACAATCACCTAAAGAGTAACTTTTCAGTGAGATATAAAAATTTATTTCGAGACAGTAGATCTGGAAAACCTTATTTCAAGAAATCTTACCAAGATAATTTCGACTGTTCCATTGACAGATGTTTTTTCACTTAATTCAAGATTTTATCTTATTTTTATTTGCCTAATTCAAGCAAAGAAAAATCTGCCCATGGAACAAGTGAAAATTATGTGCAACAGTGTTCATTTTCCTGAGGTGAATGAAGTATTCAAATCCTTTGCTTAAGTAAAAATAACTATCCCATGGTGTAAAAATATTCCAAAATAAGTCAAAGTCCTGAATTCAAAATGTTACATAAACTTTGTAAAAGTGCAGAAGAACAGCACTATATTGCTATTTTTATTTTATTTTATTTTTTTAATTTTTATTATATCTGCATAAAATGACTCGACAGTGTTAAGAGAGTAAATTTATGCAGATTTCACAATTTGGCTATAACTTAGCCAATTATGCTACGAGACTAATGATTTTAATGTTTGTCAGTATCCTGGTGGTTTTAGATGTTTTGTGTTCTACTGGGTGGAGGAGTTGAGTAGTACTGCATCATAGCATATGTTTATGAAGTAATAGTTAAGTAACAGCACCTGTCAAATAAATGTAGGATGTGGTGAGTGCATTATTTCCTTTGAAATGTAATGGAGATACGTGTAAATTAGGCTGAAATGGGAACACTCAGCTACAGGTTTGTGAAAATTGTATCTAAACACAGGATTAATGCATTTGGTGCATCTTATGAACATGCCTCACTCTATATCTATGATCTGTTTGGTCCTTTTGATTTATTATTGTGTTGTTGCTGTAACTGGTGTGTGAATGTGTGTATTACCTTGCTCAGGTTTGGCAGGCGGACATGCACGCCTGCTCTGAGCCCAGTGCCCAGGTTTGAGGGACATGTGAGGATGTATCCTAGATGCTCATTCCACATGAATTCCCAGCCTCTCTCCTGGATCAAATGCTCCACCTGTGATATTACACACCATGAGACAGCAAGTCATATATATGATGTGTATTTTTTCACCCAAAAAGTGTTAATCTAAACTAAAAAAGATGATTTTTCAGTATAGATAGTTCCAGGCAGGTGTTATTTAGTCAGCAGTGATTGGAATGTCTAGATATGATGAAACTGTTTCTGTGTTATGGTAATTTGCATTTTCATTTCCACTCTACCTGCTTGAGTCCCCTGCAGAACCTCTCAAACACCCTCTTCATGTTGCCTCCCTTTTCCATGGAGATAACTCTGGTGTGGTCCTCCTCATTAACCCAGATCAGGAAGGTCTTCTCATTGTTGTGCCTGAGGAGAGACAGCTGGAGGAACTAAATAAAGAGCTCTTCAGATAAAACCCTCCCCTCACTACCACGATGACTCACACTCACGAAGGACTAGATTTCAAAGACACTTTGCTCTTCATGCTGTTTATCATCGGTGAAGCTTTAGTCTAATGAACATGCACTTTTCAAGAGGCAATAAGATGTTATCAAAAGTACTGCACACAAGCAACGACTTTGAATGGGCTTTAATATTAACCCATAAAGACCCCAAAAGCCACTGGCGACCAAAAACGTCTACTGATCTAAACTGTTTAATATCTGTTGATCCACTAATCCTATCAATACAATTAAATAACTGGTATAAAATGCAGGTTGTCATCTGTTCGTGGTCATCAGATATGACCCATTTAGATGTTCAGAGGCTCCATAGTGAACGTGGAAACACCGTCATCTTCTATAATATTAATTCTCCAGTAAAACCCATGGATTTTGATCAATGACAGTGGATGGACACACTTGTTTTATGTTCAGTAAATGATATATTTTGTTGAAAAAGTTAAATTTTCTTCATTTTTCTGTGTTTCTGATAAAATAATGCTCCACTTTAATTTGAACTTTTATGGACATTTACATAATCAGATAATTAAATATGGGAAAACACCTGCTTTTCATTGAAAAAGCACAAGATACAGAAGATAATATAATAAATGGTGATCACTTAAAGATGTTAAATAGAGAAAAAAATGTATTTGCTAACTGCCATAAAAGTAGCACTGGGTCTTTATGGGTTAATTTTATGTTTGATATCACTGACACACATTAGGGGGTGAAACTTAGTGATGGTGAACTGTGCACACAGCAGACATGCAGAGCACAGGTGAACACTGTGGATCCTACCAGATGCCCCTGGCGTCTGGCCAGTCTCGGGCCATAAAGGCACATGTCAACAATGGTGACACAGGCTTGTCAAATAAGAAGTGGTCCTAAAGGTGGGGTGGGTGACGGGACACAAGAGACACAGTGAGGGAGGATGTTAAAACAGAAGCTACTGCTACGTCACTGGACCTGCTTCATTCCTATTGATGGAAGGTAAATGATGTAGAGGATAAAGAGGACTTCACCAAGACAGTAAAACAGGGGAAGCTGTGGGTGGAATATGTTCTACTTTCAACATGAAAACAAGGCGAGAAAAGTTTATTTTCTTGGCTCGTTCATTTTGGTTTGGGAGTAGGATAACACTGAAGTGCGTTGGCCTTACCAGATCCCTCTCGCATCAGGCCAGTCACGGGCCATAAAGGCCGACGTGAGCAATGGAGACACAGGTTTGTCAAACAGGAAGTGATCCTGATGACGGACAGCATGAGTGGGTCAGAGCAGGAAGGTCAGAGACGGTTTGATTATACATAATCTGCACCGCTGACTGGAGCGCACCTACTGCAGCGTCTGTATAATGATCAACGCGCTAGTTGGTAGAAAAGTCTCCAAGATAAACAGATGTTTTACTCTATTATTAGTTCATAAACACCACTAAAATAATAATAATAACTCCTATAATGTAAATTGTTGTAATATTTTGGGGTAATATTTTGTTAAAGTTATGTCATTCCCTAAATTCACTTCTGAATTTTCATTTTACACCAAAAATTGATCACATGTATCTGGCAAACATTTTTTCTTTTAAATTCTATGTTGGTTCTTTGGAAGCTTCACTCTTTAGGATTTGGTGGCATCTAGTGGGGAAGTTATAGAGTGCAACTGAATATTCTACACCTCACTGTGATCTATGGAGGCAGCAAAAACACATCAAGTTTCTGT
>JAPTYQ010000005.1:35737251-35747424 GCA_029814465.1 Ostorhinchus cyanosoma
GATGGATGGATGGATGGATGGATGGATGGATGGATGGATGGATGGATGGATGGATGGATGGATGGATGGATGGTAATGCTAACACATAACGTAACTCAAATAAGAAAGGAGAGGGGAATGTAGAAATTGTGGTTGACAAAGCTTGCTTTGAAAAACATTTTTATTATGTTACAACTTCCAAAGAAAAGAATAAAACTATTTTATAAGTAGGGAAATTAATTAATAATTATTCACATTAAACTGATAATTTATAATCTCTTTTACAGTCACTAATGAATTGTATAAATTAATGTTGTTTAGTTTGTGCAGTGTAATTGGCTTTAAAATATTGTGTTGATATAAATGTATACATGGAGACAGACAGACATGGAGTACAGTAAAGTAAGGCTACAAATAGCTCAGGTACCAGTCATGTGTAGCAGAGTCTGTGTGAGGTGCAGTTGTGTTGACTTGGTATTCAGACAGTGTCTGCAGGCTAAAGGACCAGCAAGGATGCTATTCTTAGTCAAGCACAGCAGCCTCCCAGAGCACTACCACCCTTATACAGACCCACAAACACACACAGCGTTAATGAACCTTCCTTTAATCATTTCACTGTAATGCTAGTAATATTGCAGTACTGTATCTGGCATGCATTAATTGTGGAACTGAACTATTTACAGGGTTATTTTTATCTTTTATCCAGTAATTAGTGTTTTCCTTTTCATCCCAGATCGCCTCTAATGTTTCTTTTTCTGTCACTGGAAGTACATTTTATACTTTACTATGCCTCTGTTCCTTCCACATGCAACTTACTGTATGTGCTACAGTACATAAGCCACTTCAACTATCAACCCTCGTCACCATGGAAACACTTTGGTCAGGTAGCCTGTTGCTACATGGGTAAGTAGCCTATAGTGGGCAGCACCATTAGCATAAAGCTAAAGGGTGGGCAGCAGAGATGAAACCCATAGGACTTATTCCAAATCTGACCCAGCCTTTTAAAATAAAAATACCAATTAATTTTGCCACACAGCAAGATTGTGATTCCAGCACTGGCCGGCGTGGGCCTTTCTGTGTGGAGTTTGCATGTTCTCTTCATGTCTATGTAGGTTCTCAGTGGGTACTCCAGGTTCTTCCCAGCATCCAAGGACATGCAGTTTAAAGGGTTAATTGGTCAGACTAAACTATAGATATGAATATGAGAGTGAATGGTGGTCCATCTGTATGTCAGCCATGTGATGAGCTGGCATCCAGGCTGTACTCCGCCTTCACCTGTTGGCAGCTGATTTTTCTGTTTACTATCTTGGATTTACCTGTTTAAGGCATTTGTCACCGTTCACAACATAAACACTAAGCAGCCAGGTGAGCCTGTCATCTGTTAGTCAAACATTTGGGAAAAGAGAGGATATTTGTCTCTTCAGCCTTTTTCTTATGTACACAACTAAAATAATGGTTATATTAAAGCAATATTACACTTAAACGTGTTTCATAAGAGCTTACCTTCTCAGTACTTAAAATTACCTTAAAATTAGTTCATATTAACTTATTTTGGGGACAGTGGTTGTGTCTCTACTAGTGCTAAGACCAAACCTACGACACTCCAACAGCCACATTAACACTCAACAGAGCATTTGTCAATATTTTGCACTAACCAAATTAAGTGAAGTAAAGTTTGAAGTTCTTTTTCTGAGAAGCTTTATTTAACCAGACATTTGCTCTCCTGTGTGAACCCCCTGTGTGAAGTTGCATAGGTATACATTCAAAGCAGCTACTTCATCAAACCAAAACAACAGTTAAAGTTACTACTTTGATGTGCAATTTATTGGATGATAAAAGACATTAATGAAGAAGATTATTATGGCTATACTCATCGTCAGATTCAGGTGACTGATTATGCATTTTGCAAAGAGTGGCTGAGTGGTTGCAAAGAGAGTGGGCATCAAAAGAGCCGAGTTATCAATTATATAAGAGCACTTTGATCCCCTCTGATGTTTCATCTGACTTCATTGTTGTTCGCTACCTTAGATTAAACCTGTCATCAGAATCAAAGTGGACTTCATTATGTTGGGATCAAACAGTGTCATGAATCTTGTTACTTTTAGACTGGGCATTAGATATGCTTCCACTCAGCCTCATGTGGCACACATCTGCCACATCAGCAACCTGCTACAGCATCACTGCCTCTCATTTTAAAGATAGATGCAGCTGCAAGTTTGAGATTAAACCTTTCTAGTTAAAATCTGTCCTGTATGATCTGCTTTAAATGTGGCTAAGTGTTAATGTCCTATCTGGCTCCCCAGTGGACCATCAGCGCTGTACTCACAGCAGTGAGGAGTAAACAGTAGCTACAGTGCAGGCAGCCCCCTGTGGCTCTAATGCCAGCCTCTCACACAACATGGGCTGCCACTTTACATCAGTGTCCTCCTTCACTGTCTTTGTGGAAGTGTACGAGACAGAGGCTTTGATCATAAGATAGAGATGATTGACTGAATTTCTCGCCCTCACTCTGTCAAACTGCATAAGCATGAAAAGAAAACAACTACTTCATTCCTCTGTGATTTGTCTGTGTCTTGCTTTTCTCTCTTAATTTTTGCAAATTGTAAAGAATAAACCTAATGTGCAACAAAATTGCGATGCAGAAGTGTTGAGCAATGTATGAATGAATTTGTGGTCAAGTTTAATTTCCAATAAAATGTAGGTTTCTCATATACCACCATATTGCAGTGTGGTTAAAACAAACACTGTAACACTTCAAAAGGCAGAAAATGATATAAGACTGACTGTGCTAGAAGTGCTATGGAGCACCAGGCTGAGTGTATTAACTGTCTGTACAATTCTCACTAACCAGCATAACTTTATAACAACAATGAATAGAATGAATAGGAATTCGGTTTGAAGAAGAAGAAATGTTAAAATGTTGGCATTTTTATTTATTGTATAGTTTTGGTTTTACAACACTCAGTTTGGAAAATAAATGTTATTTGCATCCTGCATTATTATTCCTTTTTATACTGTAGTGTATGATTACAGATGCAAACCTTATTAAAGGTCCAACGTGTTAGATCTACGAAGTGGGTATAATTGCATAAATTTAATATAATACTCATAAACCTATTATCATTAGTTTATAGCAACACATAAATAATAATTACTGTGTTTTTGTAATCAAAATCTACATGAGAGTCCAGTAATTTTCTACAGTATGTCTGACAGGACTGTCTCTTCTTTTTTCTGTTTCATAGGCAGTTGGCATCCAGTTTTTGGATGCATTACATCCTTCATCCCTCATCAGCTACTATGTTTGAGCGTGAACCAGAGATAATATCCCCTTAACTAAAAGCCCAGAATGGACTAAACAAGCATTGACTCTAACCAGAAACATCTGTGTTTTTTTGTGGCTATTGTAAGGTAGAAGTGGGTGAATAATCAGCTGATTACTTCAATGTCATTAAATATTACCCACTGAACCTTTAATAAGTATTAAAATAAAGAGTCAGTCATTACCAAAAATAAATGAATAAAATATTACTATATAATATAATTCAAATATATTACAATGTCATCCCATAAACAGCAGGTTTTTGAAAGAACTTATGCAATTTCACTCCATGATGGACATACTATGACTGGGTTCTATAAGTACATGCTGCTCTTGTAATACTTTCCTCTTTGAGTAAAATGACAGAAAACAGAATTACTTTTTAAACAGCCAGACAGTGTGAGGATTTCTTTGAGCCCGAGAGTTTATTTCACCTGAACAAATGGTCACTAGGATTGCTGGAATTGTCTAGATGTGGATGGAAATCTATCTGCATGGCTGACAGGGTTTAAAATGGAATAAAAGGCCACACTAGTAGATAAATACATGCACACACAGACAACCTAACCATCCTCATCTAAGCTTCAAAATTTAGCAACCTGCACAGCAGTCACCTCATGTGTTTATGCAGATTCTCACCTCACCAGAACGTGTGAGCAGACACACTAAAGCTGAGAATATACTGCAACATGTCTGCTCTTTGTCTTTATCAACAGAGACTTAGTCACAGTGTCATGAACTGCATGTGAGTAACATCCAGCCAAGTAGTCCAGATAACCTGTATACTGATAAGAAAATGAGATATGATCCAGTTTGTGGAATCAATAAATAAATGATAACATTCACTGTTAAACAGCTGGGTGTCTGCATGAGAGGAAAATTAGCTTTCCACAACGAAACAGAAGTTTATAGAATCAACCACATTCTGCGGACATCCACCTCATAACTCTGAAATATAGGCCATTTAAAGTAAGGATCAGATGTCACAATAGGATTAGGTTAAGGATTTTTATGTCATTGTCATGACACATATTACTACAAATGTAAAAGGAAGCAGATGATTTTCTTCTTAATCTAATTTTACTCTAAACCAGAGAAAGTGGTGTTTTTCACACATTTGTAACATCAAGTGATTCCTGATGAAGGTGGTGTCAGTGCCAACTCACGCAAGAGATGTGCTGAAAATTAATACTTCTGTCTGTGGACCAGAAGTAGCAATGTTAAATGGAAACGGCATCTTCCCTTCCTTTGAGCTCCACACCATAACAGATCAAAACAAATGTTTAATCAAAGTGACATATGTGCAGTGGTGAATATTGTAACAGGAGTAATACTACAGTGTACTCTACAAATAAAGAGTAAATACTGTTAGATGTTAATGTCCTGCATTCAGAACCTTACTTATATAGTATCAACATTAATATGCCTATTTAAAGGAGACTAGGAGGTACACAGTAGATCATTCATGGGGCTCTTTTTAATTATTGTATGTGTACTAATTCTGCGTGGGATACATTGTTTTTGTACACTGCTAATTATTTCATTCTCAAAACAAGTGTGAACTTAAGTTTCTTGAACTAGATTTGAAACAAAATGTGCAATATTTGCCTCTAAAATATAAAGAGGTATTTGGGGTTTTTTTTTGTTTTTTTTTTTATTAAAGATGTCAAATGATGATAAACTGTTTTTCAACTAAGAAATAAGGGGCCATTTGTGTTGCTTTTAAATAAACTTCCTACTGATGCTACTGAATCTAAACTACTACTACTACTACTAATAGTAATTGTGTGTGATACATTTCCAGGGTGATAAAACAAATCTGAAGGCTCTGTGACCAGGACGTCCCTCCACTCCTGCCCCCTCCACGCACCTGCTGTTTCTCGGTGGGCTCCTTGCTGATGGCGGACACCTTGGGCGCCGGTGCCCGTTCGCACGTGCATCCCTCCAACAGGTATATACCGGAGGGCCTCGTGCTCTGGTCGTTCTCGAAGTAGAAGAGCACGTTCTGGTAGAGGGCGAAGTACTTCTCGGCCCAGCGGCTGTTCTCCGTGGTCTTCTTGCTCAGGAAGCCCCGCCTGGTGCCCTCTTTACGCGCGACCACTGACAGGTACAGAGCGTGTCCCTCATTGTACCGGACGCTCTTCTGCATTTTATGTGACTGTTTTTATTTGCTGCCAACTTCAAATCGTAACCCAAAGCATCACATCGTACCTTCAGATGTTTCCGTTGTTTTGTGCACCAGAGCGAAAGCGGTGAATATCTTGGTTTGCTGTTAAAGGTAATCCAGGCTTACCATGGTATAAAAAGTTGTAGTGTCCGCGGCGCGGCGCACATCACACTCGCCAAATTGCGGCTTTACTCTGGGATGTCCTACCGAGCAGAGCCGCGGAAAGACAAAGACTTCAGCGCGTGCCCATGGTCCAAACTTTAACTCGGAGTTACCGGACGCTCGAGACAACGACGGAGGAGCGGGCGCTCGGTGCCGCGCGGTAAAAATGTATCGAAATAAGAAAGCCTATTGTAGCGTCAGCAACGCACAACAAAAATAGATTCAGGGAACAGACGGTGAAAACAGAATCACGACGGAGATCAGCGGTAATCGGCTTTGACACCAACTTAAAGAGACAGGTCGCTGCTGCCCGCCGCGTCGCGCGCTGCTGTCTGCCCGCTGCGCCTCACAGGAGCGCACGAGCCCATAAACGCCTACAGGTGCACAGAGGCGCGTGAGAGGCCAAAAGTTTAACGGCTGGAGCCTATCAGAGAACGGCAAAAAACCGGGGGGTTATGGGAATGTAGTTTGAGGAAGTTGAGGGTCGGCCACTGGGAAATAGATGCCATCTCTTTAGGGTTTATCTTTTATTCTTTTAGATTCTGTTTCAAACATAGTAGAGTAGATATCTCTCAATTTTCTAATTTAGTTTTTAATTCAACTTTACTGTCAATTTGTCAAAACTCAGCTCAATTTAGCTTTATTTAGATGCAGCACAAACATGGATGAGAAAAAAATTCTGCAAGACTAAAATGAAAGAATTCTGGGGAAAAAAGATTAAAATTCAATGAAAAAAAAGGAAAGATAAGGTACAATACTGTCCATATGCTACAGAGAAAAAAAACATAGTTTCTTTTAAAACACGTGGTTAACTAAACTGACTGAATCATAACACATGGTCTACAAATAAAATGCCTCCTGAATAAAAAATGTTGAATATTTTCCAAAGTCAAACATACTGTTTGGCTGTAGTTTGCGAGATACAGTCTGGAGTCGAAATGTGAAATTACAAAACACTGTGTGCACATTAAAATACATTCATTTTACAGGTTCTTTATGTTGGTATATTTATAGATATGTTGTATAAATGTACATGAACCAATATATATGTGATAACTCTGTATCATATACAGTCAAAACATCAACTAACATCACTTTTGCCATTCGTGTTATTACAGTATGCAAGATTTAGGACGTTTAATCTCTGAGACAAATAGTTTCTAAAATAAAATGTAGACCAGTGCTGTCAGTATATTACAATACAGATGCTGACTGTTTCAGTTGGTCTGTTCCACATGAACGGTGGATAAAAGCAGAAGTTTCTATTATTGTAAACTGATGATATGCCTCAGGGGATTGGTGTTTGTGTTGAAACTCCAATCTATCTTGAAAGCACAAACAGATGTTGTGCTTTAGCAGACTGTTTCTGTGCATGCATGTAAATGCACAGGGACAGATGTTTATGGGTGTGTGTCTGTGTGTGCACACATCTCTGCGTCGTCGCCTTTGCACTGAAGACTGTAACGTTTTAATATGTGTAGGAGGGGAATTTGTGCAGGAGGTAAATAGAATGGAGACCCTCAGCGACCTCAACCTTTTCCCCTCATACCACATTAATTATTAGGTCAGGGTCAGATTGGAGTTAAGGTCTGAAGCAAACAAGATTTTAACAGCTTGGATATCATGTAGCTGATAACGTCCATATTACATTCACATGCACTATCACACTTCCACACAGATGAACACAGTCAAAAGACACAATGCAGCACACAGACGATGCCAGTCTAATCTGTTAGGCAGCTTAGTATCAGTTTACTGTGATGAAGTCTAACCCTACTTTATTGTGCAGTGACCTGTTGAGGTTTTATTCAGTAGTGGGATGTTGTGACAAAGACACACTCTCAGTTGAAGCGAGAGTGCATCTTTCCTAGTGCAGCAGATGCACTGCCACCCACATCTGACTGAGAATAATCAAACCCACGCTGGTGCAGATCTGTATCCACTGGGATGTTAAAACAGGGGACCACATGTTAACTCCTACAGTAACCCACCTTGAGCCTTAAATTCCTCTGCACAAACACACGTTGAATTACCTAACGGCTGATAGAAAGATGACACCACAGAACAGAAGAGCACTTTGGATGGTTCCTCATTTGCATTGATTTTTGATGTGTTTTAAATATGGATTTCTAGGTTGAAAACAGATGACATTATTATTGCCTTCTAAGTAGATGTTGAGAAACAGCAGAAAGAAGACGCAGAGTGTTGAACTGTAAATTCGCAAAATGTTCTGCCTTAGATATCTTTTATTATAATTTAGTAGGTAAACACAGCCTACCCATCAACTGCTAAGGTAGATTAAAGACATCCTTTGGTGTCTCAGTTCCAAAGCATTAATGGCCATATCTGACCTCTGTGTCCACAAGCAAACAGCAGCAATGCTGACAAATGAAAAAAAAAATTGCTGCGGCTTAGTATCAGCAGTGAAACTGGGGAGGAGCACAGAGAGAAACAATCCCTCTGAGGTTAGAGGAGAGGGCAAGGACATGCATGTTGCATCACAGCCAGGCACCAGACACACGCTGGTCACTTTCCACTGCTGCGACTACTGCAGTGTTGTTCAGCCTGAAGGGGAGCACGTCAAGTTATACACTTATTCTGCTGTTCAACTGTCCACTCTCACAACACATGATGCACTGCAGTGTGTAATGCAGTAACGTCCACAGCCTAGACAAAAAAAGTTACCACATGGATTTTACACAGCAAATAGTTCAGATCCTTCCACTGAATCCTTATTGCAGTGATTAATATGTTTCAGCTCCAACAGGTTCTTTAACTGATGTAATGAGTAGCTTCTCATTTCTTAAACAGCCATTGGTTTGATAGAGTCTAAAAGTTAGACTATGTTTCAATAGAAAAATGTCATGTGGTCTGAGGAGTCCAGATTGACCCTGTGGATGAAATGATTACCCATCATGCCTAGTACCTACAGAAAAAGCCTGTAGAGGCAGTGTTATGTTCAGGGGTTACCTCATTTGGTCAAGTCTAGGAGCAACAGCATTATGGGCCCAAAAGTAATGGAACTAAATCTTGATATTACATAAGTGAAACAATGTTATGGTGAATGCATGTAATACACTACAAGTGGTGCATGGGACTGGACTTTTTTTTTCTAGTATTTTTCAAAGTATTTTATTGTGATCATGCCATTTAGTGTTTTTCTATGATAAAAAGGGAAAGCGAGGAAACACCTCCTCTAAACATATAGTTACAGTATCTGAGTCTGACTCCTCAGATGATGTTTATTTACAGACCATAAGTATCATTACGATCCACTGTGTAACCCGACAAATGTAATTCTGAAATTCTCCTCCCTTCTGTAGGTCCTGTGGAATATCCGGCTCAGCTAAAAGCTCCACTGTGGCTGACTTTGTCTGTCTGCTGTGTGGTGATGGGCACTGAGTTCATTAGAGTTTACTACTCAAAACATCTGCCTGCTACTGAAATGTAAGTGAGTGGGAGTATCATGAGGGAAACAGTAAACATTTTGGATCATGAACTAGACAAAAAAAGAGTGCTGAGGAGAACTGCAGAGATAATTTTTTGTAAGTTTGTCTATGGATAAACTTTAACCATATGCATTGCTGTATGAGCCACTGGTTAATGTTGCAATGAACTAATAACTGGGTGCTTCAATGAAACTGGCTTCATTTTGGTAGCTGACACTTTGCCAGCTTTTTTAGACCCAATAATAAAAGAGAAATTTAGACATATTTCCCCCAGGATGTACCTAATGATGACCTCAGATAAATGCAAAAAAACCCAAAAAAACAAACATACTCTTGCTTTGAGCCATCCCAAAATTTATGTATTTCGAATAAAATATTGGGGCCAAAAATAGAACCAAAATTGGGACAGGAAAACCTGCCTAGGTGTCAGTGCATTTGATCTAGAAACACAACTTGAAATGTTCTTATATACCACCATAAGACACTGTGTTAAATTTGATGATCCTAGGGGTTTTTCCAATCCAGACATGCAGGTTTTTCATGAATCTCAGTCTCATTCCAGGTTTCATGTGTAACCCATCATGTCCACTTGTGTTACATGCAGAACCTGCCCATTTAGACACATATAAATTGTGAGTGCTTTTGCAACAGCGGTCATTTTTGTGGAACACTCTGCTTTGAATAATTAGTTCAATTCCCAAAATGTACCTGTGAGAGAATTAAAAAGATATTTGAAAAAATAGTAGTGCGTAATTTCCGTGTCTTTTTTACTGTCTTACATACAGATTTTATAAAATAATATTAAAAAAATAATATAAAATTGTGTTTTATCTGAAAAATTGTTTCTCTTTTATCTCAGTAAATATTCATTTTCAAAATAGGCCCAAAGTGCTTCCAAACTTGCTTCATAACATTACTCTACGTCTGGTTTAAAACATTTTCTTTTGGAATCAAACCCAGGTCTTCTGGTCAAAAGTCCAAATCTCAGACCACTGGACTATCTTCAGACCCCAGATAAAGGCCCCGTCCCAAAGTTCCCCCTTGGTCCCTAGCACTCGTTTTGGAGTGCCCTCGTTTTTAAGTGCACTTCGAAC
>JAPTYQ010000005.1:35747524-35764699 GCA_029814465.1 Ostorhinchus cyanosoma
GTAGTAGCTGTAGTAAAGGTCAAGAGGTCAGAGGTTACAGGGTGACATTCACACTGGTTCATCTGAAGGTTAACCTGAAGAGGTGTTTGCCAGTTCAGGTGTAGCTCAGTGGGTTAAGAATCAGGTTAGGAAGTCAGAAGTTGTGAGTTCAAGGCAGGAAGGCAGGGAAAGAAAGAAGGAAACAAAATAACAAAAAACTGAGTGAGTGTAAGTGGTAAAAGTTTAGTAACAGCGTAAGGGGTACAGATCTAGTACGGGGTAGTGGTCTAGTAAGGGCTAAGAAAAGTCATAGGACACTATTCTCGTGCAGGTTGCAGATTTTTGCATCAAAATTTGCCTACATCCAACGGTGTGGGACAAATTTTTTTTCAAAGTTTTTGTATAAATCAGAACGAACAATAGTCCCCTGTGCTTTGCATTACATGCAAGCACACGGGGAAAAACTACACATTCTGAACCAACAGCTTTCTGTGATCATTTACAAGTGACATGGAGTGGTGGGTGGTCCTGGGTGGAGACATAAGGGGCTTTTATAACACAGCTCTCATCTGTTGATAAAGCCAGCATGGGATTAGGAAGGATTACTATTATTGCGCCTCCTATGACTTCAACATGTAATCACTGAAAATGATTGGATTGTTTAGGTAATGACAGTTACTTTAGCACAGATGTCTTTCTTAAAGAGTGACTCGACTGAATGCATTTGATCTGATGTGGTTTTATTTTTGGAAGAGGACAGTATGTATAACTCTGGATGAGTCCTTTTGCATACCTTTTGCATATCCTCATACTCCTGCAGTTTATTATACAGTAGCTACTGCGAATATACGTTTTATACAATATAATGTACATGTACTTTTGACCAATGTTATTTTTCTGACAACTTGGCCAGAGACGATGTTGATGCGATTTAGCACACCATCAAGAGCAGATGGTTTCCTTCATCCACAATCTAGAAAATCCTGGAACATAGCAGGACATCACATCTGTTATTAACTTTCAAACACATTGATAAGTTTTGACAGTCGTTCATATCTTTTGAATTTATATGTTTAATGTGAAGAAGAGGGGAAATGTTTGAATAAAATGAAAATGCATATATGTAATGTACATGACAAGCTCATATGTAGATTAAAAAAGAATGTTCTATTTATTTATTGTTAAGTACAAAGTTATACTTTTCTGTCTATTTATTTAATTATTTGTTTGTTTAGTGAGAATTTGGACCACTAAGACTGCTACTACAATACTGTGATAAGAAATGATTATTGATCCCACTGCGGAGAAATTGCAGTGTTTACAGCAAAGGGAACAAGGGAAACAGGAAAACATTAAAGAGTATCTGCTATTTATATGACTGACTCCTGCAGGGACAACTGTGGTCTGGACGGTTGGCGACGCAGCCTGAAGCTGAAGGGTCACCAGTTCAACTCCCCAGACCCACAGACAAGTTGCTGGCTGGTGTGCCCTTTAGCAAGACACCCAACCCCCATTTGCCCCCAAGACACCTGACATGACAACTAGCAATGGGTTAATTGTAGAGTTTCAGTGTGTGTAATATACTAAGGCAGATACAAATTCTTCTTTATCAAAATTTACTGTCCACTAATTACATACTTTTGCTAACCCCTGGGCTATGTAATAGTGCAGTAAATCACTTGAAAAAAAAAAAAAATCATTAATTCATATACAGTGTAAAAATGAATAGTATCAGTGTGCTAAGACTGTCCGACTCAATAATGAGAACAGCAGAACATCTGCCTTACACCTGAAGTGAGCCACCAGATAATCAGTAACTAAAAAAACAAAAACAAAACTTAAAATAAAAACTCAACTGGTATTTGCTCCCTAAGAGGGCAATCAGGCAGGTGCTGGTTAGTCATGATTACTAAACATACACAGTCCCGTGGGTGTCTCCGGTGTCCAGCTGAGAGTCCTTGTTCACAGTAGTGATTTCCATCAGAACCAGGCAGAGGGAACAGGTAATGGAGGCTCATTTGGCTGCAGCTCAAATGAGCAGCATTGCAGTGCTTTTCATACCACAGAGGTTTCATCACTGTATTAAAACTCTCTTGTGTACATTATTAGGTGTATTTATTCATTACTTGAATTGTTTAAAACTTTAGAAACTTCTACACTAAAACCTTGAGTGTGAAACCAAAATGCTAAAACAGAAACCTTGGGGAGAAATTGTAACTCAATGCTCAGATTCCATTTCACCTCCAGACTTCCACCACTGCCAAATATATTGAATTCCTCAGATAATAACCCCCTCATGTCACACTGTGGCTCTAAAAAACTGTTACAAACATCAGACTGATGTTGTCATTCACAGATCAGATAATAACACATTTTATCACCCTTTGACTTTTAGAGGTGCAACCGCATCTACCTCACAAACAAATACCTTCATTTATTTCAACAAAAACCCAAACAAAATTAACCCATAAGACCCAGTGCTATGTTTTATGTTTGTTCCAAAATGTTTTTTTCTCTATATTCAACTTTTCTTAAGTGATTTATCACCATTTATTATAACATTATGTATTTTCCTATATTTAATTTACTGATCATGTAGATGTTCATAAAAACTCTCATTAAAGTTGACAGTTATTACATCAAAAACAGAGAAAACTGAAGACTTTTTCTGTAAAATACATCATTAACTGAATATAAAAGTGTGTCCATCCACTGTCATTGATCCAACTCTGTGGGTTTCACTGGTGAATCAATGTTGTAAAAGATGATGATGTTTCTACGGTAAATATGAACAACACGAACAACTCTGAACATCCAAATGGATCATATCTGGTGACCATGAAAAGATGAATAACTGCATTTTACACCAATTATTTCCATATATGGATAGGATTCGTGGATCAACAGGTATTAACCATTTTACATTAGGAGATAGTTTTGGTCGTCGGTGGCTATTTGGGTCTTTATGGGTTAATGTTGTACACTGAGTCAAACATGGTCAATTATACTGTATGTGCCTCTGTAAAGGCCTTTAACTGCTTGATGTTGCACTATACCATATATTTAACTTTCAAGAACCACATGAGTCAATGCAGAGATTTAGCTTTTTATTACTTTTTCAACCATGAAATTACTGTAAAAATGCATTACTCTACCGAGAATCTACATCTGTAGAAATGTTTGAGTTTGAGGGTTTAGATTAAAAAGCTTAGATATTTATCCAAAGAATTCTGTTCATATCCTGCAGCTAGTTTTACAGAGACAAATAAGATGTAATGTATCCTCTTAAAACTATCCTCCTGAGACCCAGGAAAGTGAAAGTTCTAGCTTTTTTTACATTAAATAATTATCTTGTTTGGAAACTGCATAATGCAACACTTTTTTTCAGATATAGCTTTAAAATTGTTTAAAAAAATTTTTTAATGGAATGTCCTTGGCAATGGACAGCATTTTTAAAGTAAAACAGTGGAACTTTTGTCCTCTACAGAGGACAAAAATGCATTGCTGAGTCTCAGGAGGATGTATCATAAAAAGTCTGGATGTGCTGGTAAAAATATGAAATACTATTTCACAAGAATCTCAAAATACAAAAACGGATAAGAGACAAAATAAAGTGTATGACAGTTTTACAAAAACATTGGCAAAGTGTAATGTTTTCCCCTAAAATTAGATTGTTTTTGGCCTGAAATTTGACAAATGTGACATTTTAATCTTTAATTCTTAACATAAATTTTTCTGTCTTTCAGAGTTTAAGATTTTTCTGTGTCTTGCATTCAATCTGATCATTTACAAATGTTCTTGTAATTTCCTGACGTAAATCTGAGGTAAATCTACAGGTGATGCCCCTAAAAGGGAAACTCATAGTCCAGTGCTGACACCTAGCGGCAGAGTCCAGAACTGCGGCATGAATTCACAGTGTTTCTATGGCTACAACCAAGTCCGAGGACTGGACAGTTAACAGCTGGGTAAGTAATAGTCAGAGCAGATGATAGAGACGAGAACATCTTGTTTAAAGCACTCACGCAGCCCAGCAGAAACCAGTTTTATCATCTCTGCAGCAGGTTCATACTGTTATTTCATATTCTAACATTTTAAAGGAGTCAGTCAATACATCAGTATCATTTTCACATCCCCATCATACTAATAATACTACAGTATTACTGAGATTAATATTAAACACTTGTAATTTGTAATATTTACATATTTTACTCAGCTAGGATGCAAAATATCTGCTCAGGATCTTATTCACACACAGGTGCATACACACTCCCACACAGCCACAATGAGCAGTTCCTTTAGCACAATTACAACATGTGCAGCAGTTCAGCCTCCTTGATGGTTGTCATGGAGATGTCATTGATAAGGTAGACAATATAATTTTCCTTCCTGCACATAACTGAAAAGTCCAGTCCTGTATGATAGTTTCACATTTGACAGTCCTTTGCTGAATCAGATCTGCATTAATGAAAAGACAAATCAGACATGTTGTAACGCCAGGTTGCCATAGAGCTTCACCTTGTGCGTTCATCCTGTCAACCTCTCCTGTCCTCCCTCTCTTTAACTCTCCTGAGCACCTTTGCTTCTGATGCTGCTGCTGCCGCTGCAGTGATGGATTAACCATTTCTTAGAGCTGCCTGACAACAAGCCCGTGTCACTTTCTCTCCCACTCTCCCTCTGCCTTTCATTACACACTTTGTCCGAGGAGTAAACACAATCTGAAAATCCATCCTCTGACTTACTGTCACCACACACTGACTCAACATCGCCTGCTCAGAAAGGACGTCAGTCGCAGTTCTGCTACTGAAGAGTAAATGTCAGCAAAAGAGGACTGATTCTGGCTGAAGACTGGTAAGTGCTGTCGAAATGTGCTTGAAATTATACACATTTAGAACTTAATTTTGTTTTTGTCTGTACAGAATTTACATAACTCTGAATATGTGTGTACTGTTAAGCTTTGTGGAGGCTGAAGATACATTATGTAGTATGCCATGTAACATAGTATTCTTTCATTTGTGAGAAAACATATTGTGTCTTAACATGTTGTAACCTGCTTTGCGAATGTGTTACAATACTCTGACTTGTGCACAAACTGGCATATGAACACACACACACACACACACACACACACACACACACACACACACACACACACACACACACACTGACAGTAGTGGGCTCTTAGAGGATGATTGTTGAGCCAAGCCTGTTGAGGTGAAGTGGAGTTTTTTTATACTCAATCTGCATAATGGTTAGCAGACTGCAGGCATAGTGGTAACAATGTACTGCAGTAAACTGTGTGTTATAAGTGCAGAAATGTAAAGAGTAGAACACTTGTTGGGAAATATGGGCAATTAAGTTAATGTTGAAAACCTTTGCATGCACATTAGGACTGAAGTTGTTTCAAATGTGCAGCAGCTCCAAATTTTTAAAGAAAAAAGAAGGTGTGACAACTGCAAAACACATGTCACTGCCAGTTATGCAGGGTGTTGAGATGAGAAAAATTGGAATAAAATATGTGCAAAAATCAGCTGTTTCGTGACTGTTCAGAGGCAAAAAAAAAAAAGAAGTGGTGGATGGCCTTGTAGATATGGAAAAGGTTTTGAGATTTTGTGAAAAGAGTGCAACAGATGAATAATGTAAGGTTTAATAAAGGCTTAGATGTTTCAAACATAACAATAGAATAGACCAGCCCTGCTCATCCCATACGAAAGTTCATCAGAAACAGTCCAGATTAAAATATAAAAGCCCTAATAGATGCCTGGAACAACACATTTTAATGAAATTATAAAAGCATGTACTATTATCATCATAATAAAACAAAAAATAATAATATGATTGAAGCCACCTCCATCTAATCTGTCCAACAAGCTGCAGGTTGTGTTCATTCTGGAGCTGTTGCTCAGTCGTGTTCAGCAGTGATGTCAGTGGTGACGGCAGCAGCAGAATGACTGCAGAAGAAAACACAAACAGCTCATCTACTTATGTCTGCCCGAGCCAATGCAACAAAACTTATCAATAATGTTTTCTGAGCATTGAATTGATCTTTACTTGTGAAACAAAACTTAAACACGATTTAACAGAGTTTTTAATGGACGGCGAAGCCAAAATATCAAAGAGATGAAACAGGCTGCATAGAGATGTGCCAAATTATCATCACTGAAGATACTAATTACTAATGTTTGCTGATTTATGTGTGGCTTTGTGAGTGTAGACCGTCACACATACTACTGTACACATGGGCAGCAGTATGTGTGCTGGACATATTACAGTAGAAAGTGGAGCACTGTCAATAGCAACGCACACTGTAAATACTGTACGTACACAGTTATATAGGACACAGCCCATCAAGTGCTATTACACATAGATGCTGTGCAACACGACTCATGCACCGTGCATGAAATATAAGTTGCATTTCGATTCTTGAGGAGATAATATATCTCTCCATGGACCTTCTCATAGTCATAACACAGGTTTTTAAATGCCCATTTTGTAGGATTTGGGGGATTAAGAAAGATATAATTGCAGAGATGGAATATATTATTAAAAATCATGAAAAATTCATTAGGCTATAATCAAATCAAAGGAATGATCACCTTAGAATGAATGTTTTTTTCAACAGAGGAAGCAGAGTGTTATTCGTAGTCTACCAAGTTTCTACTGTACTTTAGGAGGAACCTTTCACAGTGGGTGACATCCAGTATTAAACTGCATTACTGTCACCTAATATGTCACTGTATGGACCAGAAGTAATGTCCCCATGACCAAAAGCCAGAGCAGTCCTTCATATCACCGCTGTAAAACTGTCCCTCTAACAGAGCTTCAAACCAGTATCACCAAACAGATTATGGTGATTGATTTTAACATATTTCTTCATGCTTACAAATGGTTCACCACACATTCTGAGGTGTTTCTGTAGGTCTAATGCAGGGCTCTCAAACATGCACCTGGGGGCCAAATGTGGCCCACCAAAGGTTCCAATCCAGCCTGTGGGAACAATTTGCAAAGTGCAAAAATTCCACAGTTAAGGCTGTTGAACTCATTTTAGTTCAGGTTTCACAAACAGACCAATATGAGCTACAGTAAAATAATAACATAAAAACCTACAAAAAGGAAATGCTCCATATTTTCTTCTCTGTTTGATGTGAAAAAATATGACACTATCCTATAAATAATGAAAACTTCCAATTTGTTTTAGTGGAAAAAACAACATTAAATTATAAAAATATTTACATTTACAAATTATCCTGTAACAATAAAATGTGAATAACCTGAGCAAAAATGAACAACCTGAAATGTCTAAAGAAAATTAAGCATAATTTATCCACTTTCTGTCTGTAACTAAGTGTTTAGTGTTTTTGTAGATCAGATCCATAATGCACATGTAGAAATGATAAGTTGAGGCATAATATTGTTAAAATTGCACTAATGTTTCTTGAGAAATCTCACTTTTTTTCAGGTTATTCATATCTTTTTTGCTTGGATAGTTTATAAAAGTACGTTTTTTGATAATTTAATGGGGGTTTTTTTGCACTAAAACAAAGAGAAAACTTAGGAGTTGTCATTATTCATAGGTTATTATGCTATTATTTTACTGGTCCGGCCCACTGGAGATCAAATCAGGCTGAATGTGGCCCCTGAAAGAAAATGAGTTTGAGACCCCTGGTCTGAAGTTACTTAAACAGACAATATACCTCTTTTATTGAAAGAAATGGTCTGGGTGTGTAGATGAGCCCTTTTAAATGTAACAGCACAGTTCTGTAATTCAGAGAAAATTATTCTGAGGACCTCATGACTATGGGTCACGGTTCCCGACGGGGCCCCTATCCCCACTTTGAGAACCACTGATTTAAAGAGCCATAATGTGTCACATTGAATTAGCCCTTTTATTATAGTCAGTAACACTTTATGTTGAAGCTGAACATATGAAACGTGCAGAGATGTTTTAGAAATACTGGTTACCTTATTTTATTTTTATTTTATTTTAGAGGCTGTTTACCATCTGGAGTTTATGGACATTTACATTCTCGCAGACAGGAAAATGATCCACTGCTGAATTGATTATGAGGACTGCAGCATCCATAAATTACATGTATGACTCCAAATCTAACACAAAGACTCATTGTGCTTATTATTAGATTAATCTAGCCTAATACAAAATGTCGCCTCTCTTTTGCAGACGTTATTAGATGTTGTTTTTATAATTTTTTCAGTCTCTGACTCACAGAATAATGCTATGTTACTGTCTGCGACATTCATAACTGCATGTTGCCTGGTGTGATAGAGAGAACCAAGGACAAATGGTACAAAAGCTGATAGAAAAGCTGCTGCCTCTGCTAGTGTTGCAGAAGCAAAGTGCTAATGGAACTAATGAATGCATCCAGTATGCAAGAAAATACTTGATGGTTTACATACAGACGCTTTTCCAAACATCATAACTACTTGTTTATAATACACGTTTATTTACTGGTGAAGAAAATGGAGGATATTTCACATCAGTCTGAACACAAAGAGCATGATGATGAAGGAATCTATAAAACAATTTGTATGTTTTGTGCAGTTGCTGTTATTCTTTTCTCTAACTGTCTTTTGTTTGTTTCCTGAATAATCCACAGAAACCTCTCCAAAGTCTCCACAGCTATCAGTTTGAACCAAGAGGGATGGAGGGAGCAGGTGGGGTTTCTGAGGTTGCTCTGGATTCAGGGAACCCCTTACTGAAAGCAGTCTTCCTCCGCCGCCTGCGACTCACGCGTCTTCTCCTGGAGGGAGGGGCTTATATCAACGAGAGTGACAGCCAAGGCCAGACCCCCCTGATGGTAGCCTGCAGGACCCAGCATACTGATGCCCAGAGCGCCAGCAGGGTGAAGCTGGTCCAGTTTCTTCTGGAAAAGGGAGCAGACCCCAACATCCAGGACAAGGCAGGGTGTTCAGCTCTGATGCACGCCTGTCGGGAGCAGGCTGGCCCTGAAGTGGTGTCACTGCTTCTGGCCAACAGAGCAGACATTAGCCTAGAGGATCAGACTGGGACATCAGCACTGGTCTACGCAGTCACAGCTGGTGACTGGAAGGTGGTAAGGCTGCTGCTCGACACATGCAAAGCCCAAGGGAAGGAAGTGATCATTATAACAGCTGACCAGTTACCATGTGGGAAACTCCAAGCAAAGCAGTACCTCAGCATGCCTCCCCTTGGTCCTCTTGACCACTCAGATAAACTCACATCAGCAGCTCCTGCATCTCCATCTGAAATTCAGCTCATCACCTCCCCACTGTGCAACTCCACCTCCTCTTGTTCCCCCAAGCCAGTCTTCTCTTTCAAAGAAGCCCAGTTCTGCGGAGGTAGTGGTGTAAGCTCCCATCCATGTTCGCCCTCACACCTCAGAGGGCTCGGCCAGGCGGCGGGTAATGGCCTGCAGCAGCCCCTCCTCAGACTGAACTCTGAGCCTTGGCTCAAGATCCCAGCCTCATTGCTCACCCAACAGCTTCGTGATGAAACAGAAAATGGCCCAGACGACCACCAAACTGAAGTCCTCTCTCTCAGAGTTCCCAGACTGAATGGTGACCATTTTAGAAATTCAACAACAGAGAGCTTGAGAAGACTTGAGGAAAGATTACCAATGGATGAAGGAGTCGATGAAGACGGGCAGAAGGACCTTGTCAAACAGGGACAAAAGATATCGTTACCTGGTCTTCTCTCATTCCACTCCGCTTCTCATCCAAACCTACATTCTGAGAACCTTGTTGGAGACTCTCTTAGCTCTTCTTCCTCCTTTTCTGGTGGGAAAAACCTTGGCAGCTCTCTTCACAGCTTGGCATCTTCAAACCTTTATACCATCATCCAGAGGCGAAAGCTGGGGGCAGACATCTACAGCTCTGATCCCCAGCTAGCTGTAGCTATTCAGAACATCCCAGAGGAGCCTCAGCAAAGGGCAAGAGACTCACTAGAGAGCAAAAGACTGGTACCGTTACGCTGCTCCAGCACACTGGGATCCAGGGAGCCATCATTAACCCCAGGCCTCAACAGAAGAGTGCTCTCAGGTTATGAACGCAGAGGGTCTGGAGCCTTTTTGTTGGACCACCACCACACCCAGTGCAGACCCAAGTCTCTGCCACCTCTAAATATCAGCTCTTCAAAGACTCCCCTCCTCCTCGGCTCCAGTGGAGGGAGTGGGTTGTGTGAGAAAGAGCCAAACCTGAAATCTTTCATTCCATCTGCTCCTCCTGGACACCCGAAGGAGCTGACCAGGCGCATGCTGCTGAGGAGACACTCAATGCAGACCGAGTTCAAAACCACAGCTTAAAATCAAACCTGGGAGAAAAAGCTCAGCAATATGATCCAATGTAAAATGTCCTGCTATTTAATGTAGTGTCTGTGTTTTAAATTTACTGCAGTGAAAGTAGTAGAAAATGCAGCATCTGACATGTAATGACCATTTAAATGTAGAAAGCAAAATATCATTCATGTAAGTTTTGGTTTTAGCTCCCCACAAAATAAGTAATTTGTTCTTCTTTACTGTTTAGTCACTGCCAACCACTAAAACATATTTAGACTTCATATGAAAATAAGAATAACTTATTTTCCTTAAGTCTACTTAATCTGCTTCTTTTGTTATAGGTGCAGATCATGTATAGCGAATTTTCCAAAGGTTTTCAGCAGATGAGTACTGTTATGGAAAATAAAAATTGCTGAATGTGGATCGCCACAAAAAATAAATAAATAAAAAAGGAGCTGAGAGAAGGTAAGGGGAAAGACAACATTATGCTCTGAAAAAAGCAAAATGTAGCACTGAATGATAAATATCTTTGGGTTTGCACAAGCAGCATCTTTCATATTACAAATAGTAACTTTATCAATCAGTATAACACTGTAAAAGTGCGGCTGTAAAAGAATGGATTGATAGTAGAAAAATTTCCTTTTCTTGTTCTTGAAGGTAAAATAATTTAATTAAATAAAAAAACATATGTGTAAGATATACAACACATTTAAACAAGCTGGCATTCACTTTGCTATTAAATAACAGGCTCTGTGGGAAGCCACCATCAGCCACAACGCTTCATTTTGTCATTGATATTGAACTCAATATTAAAGGAATACAAAAGAATGACAAGATATCAACTGCTTATGACAGATTAATTTATTTAAAATGTTATTGCAAATCATTGTAAAAGTACATAAGTATGCATTTAACATGCAGTATTTCTTAAAAGTGTTGGTTTATCCATAAAGAAATCAAGATATTACACATTCACTTCTAAAAATTGCTAGAAATATGAAAAAAAATGACTACATTGCCCACTTATTTACATGTTGATAAAAACCTGAGAACAAATTGCAATTCTGATTTAAAATACAGCAAAATCTGACTGCTCAGAAATTAAAACCATTAAAATGAAAAGCAATTGTGTCAATTTGTATTCTCTCTACATTCTAGTAGCAGAACACTTCTACCACACTGTTATCAGGAACAAATAAATACATATGTAACATCAGTAGCTGGTGATACTCAGTGGTATAAAGGAGTAGAATACAAGGCAGATTATTGGGCATTCACCAGCTACCAGCTCAAACACACTGACTTCTGGATGGCTTCACTGGTAACATGAGGCTCCAGTACGTCTGCTGCAGCCGTCGACAGACTGAACTGTGCCAAACTAGCTTTAGTTCTTCCCGTCTCACCTGGGGCAGGGGTGTGATCCTCCGCTGTTTAACCCCTGCGGTCATAGTCACTGACCATCTGCTTGATGTAACTGAGTTTGCCCTTCAGATATTTACACCTGCGCTTTTTCATCTGATAGTCAGCCGACTGGAGGGAAGAAATGAGGAGGTCCATGAGAGACATTATCAATATCTTGACAGTTATCAAAAAAATTTATCAGAACATACTCTACCTTCTTCACACTCTTTATCCGGTTGTACTCATCCAAAGCATCCTGTTAAAAATGATGCACAGGCAATTTATCTTAAACATATTTTTAGAAAAAGATGAAGCTAGTGATGTGACACAATAGTAACCTCATGTTAAAATGGCCACTGTCTCCTGAAATAACTTCACATATTTTCAATGATGAAGTCAAACTTTATGATGCTTAAAACAACAAAACCATGAACTATGGTGTATTTCATTAGCAGATAACATGTCAAGAACAAACAATTTGATAGTATTTCTGAAAAATAGCAGAACCTTTAGCTTTATAAAAACATAAACAATGAAAAAACAATAACATAGTTGTTTTTTGTCAGATCTTACCAGATACTGTGGGCTGCCCTCCTCCAGGTTATCCAGCTCTCGGTCTACCTCGGACAGATTCTTATTGATGGCGTCCAGCTCTGCCTGCAGATCTTTGTACTCCTGGTGGTCCCGGTCGAATTCACGCTTGTAGTCATTGCGATCCTGATCATTTGTTATCGGAGGAAATTCACTGAGGCAAGAAGGCACAGCATGAAACAATGAGAAGACACAGAGCAAAGGTTAGTCAGTAGAATTGGAGGAGGATTGTTCTAGATCAGAAGTAGGCGTCTTATGCTTTGTACCTGCCAAAGTCGTTATCGTCCAGCTCGTCTCCTGAGGAGGCGTAGTCAGTGTCGTAGTCTTGCCCGTCGGCGCGTCGTGGCCGTCCTGCACGTCTCTTTTTGGGCCTTCCAGCTGAGCTTGCCTTGTCTGAGTTGCTGCTGTAGGGAGTGCCATTATGCAAAGGCCTTTCCTCTTCCATGGCAGGTCTGACAAAATAGAACAACAGCTTCTTATTTGTGCCCATAAAGATCGTGTACCCACTACAAATGTGAGGACACACAGAAAACAAATGTGCACCATTTAAAATATCATGCATTGCAGTTTCACATTTTACAATTCTCCACTGAACAGAAACTTTAGATACAATACAGCAGGAAGTACATTTCAGCAATTCTGGTTTTATCACCTGCCCGTTTACACCTGAGTTGAGTAAACAGGGCAGCCATAGCTTCTAGTTTCCATTATATACACCTGACACAGCAACCTTTTCTGTTTCCTCATCAGCACAAAAGCTAGAAATGATTTGCTGAAGCAGAAAAGAAAGAAGCTATTTTTGCTTGAAACACTCTTCCAGTGCAGTTTGTTTACTGGGAACTGCAGGGAAAAAAAAGGATGAACCACATCTTGGAGTAACAAGTTCCAGCAGGCTTTGAAAAACCAGTCTAGATCGGTGTTCTAATCCCATAGAATAGATTAGCTATGCAAAATAGACCATGTTCACAGCGTGTGAATAACAAACAGCAAAAGTTATGTTCATCAGTGAACCAAAGAAAAGCAAATCGAAATAGCAGAAGACAATTACCACCTTCTGATAATAAACACTTTAATTCCTTTTCCCCTCTGGCATCTCGTACCCTTGCACAATTTAAGTTTCCACATCAATCTACAGTACAAGACATATTTGACTTCCTTAAGTACAAACAGCTGACTGTGTGAGGAGTGAATTTGCAAAGATTACAATTCACATATGACAAGAAGTTCAAACTGTACAAGCACATGACGACATGAAATGTTCCCCTGTTGTCAGTATACTCACTGTGGGGTGTAGCTGTAAGGGGGTTTGTCATAGTTGGAGCTGTCATCATCCAGGTAAGTCCTGGAGCTTCTCAGCTTTTCAGGATAGTCTGAGATTGGAATCTCTTCTGGAGGGACGGACACATTGTTCACCTGTACAAAAACAATTCACAAAAAAAAAAAAAGTCTAAATCATGCAGTTTTCCCTAAGTTTTCAGTTGTTGGTGTCTTTCTCCTACAAACAGTTTGGATCTGTACCAACTCTGGAATGATGAGCCTGCATGGACTTGTCCTCTAAAAGTATGTGACATTATAGAGCTACACCCTAATGCACCGCTGCAGAGCACAGTCTACCACACGGTTGTGCTGCAAGTGGCTGCAATGACAACCTCAGCAAAACCAAGAACTAAACAGAAAGAATTTAAGGCAAAAGATTTAATTAACACCGATTTCACCAGTGTTCCAAATAGTTCTGGAGACAGAAAAATAGAAAGTACATCTCCTACATGTTATGGACGTTCTCTCAATGTTTTTCCCTACATCAGCTCTTTCTTACCAAGAAGTTTGTCTGTGTTGTATTGTTGTGAATTTCCGGGGTGGGTGTCAGTTACACACTGATCAAACACCTACAGAAAACAGCTGCTTCTCACTACCCTTCAGAACTACACGGGGAAAGTGGACACGTCACTCATAGATGCAGAAGTACAGCAAATATTTTTCATATTAATGCAGAAACATGAGTGTTCTAGCACGAAATGTAGCAAAAGAAGTACAGGTGGAGAAATGCACCGTTGGCAGTTGGCTCATAGTTCATTTGTCTGCCCTGTTTATAATATGTACCACTATGCTGGCAGCCTGAAGTCCAATCAGGAACAGGAGTTAATGATTAAAGGTGACATTAACCCAAAGACTGTTTCACTATCAGTCAGTTCATAACTTTAATATGAATTGAATGGTCATAGTTTCAGAGCATCAGGATGTAGTGGTTCATGAGGAAGCGGGAAATCCAAAATACTGACAGTCCTGCTTTCAGTTTTATACTTACAAATGATTAATGGAAGATTATTTTCTTTTGCAGTAAATAATGACTTATGAAATGTTTTTCATATTACCATCAGGGCAAAATCTGTCTGGGATAGTGATTAGTTCAAAACACTGCATACTAATTATATATTAATTAAATATCCACAGATGAAAAAGAATGCAAAAACAAATAGCTCTGCTCCCAATTTTGCCAATAAACCCAACCTTAAAAAAGAACCGATAACAGATGAAGAAAATAAAAGAACGCACCTGACAGATAAGCATAATAATAATTATATTAATATCAATACAATCTTGATCATTTCAGCACTTTTCACTAAATTCCCACAAACTGCAGTTAATGCCACTGGGTTTTGAGTATCATGTTGCTGTCTATTTACTGCCTTATGGTTTGAAATACCAGTCCAACCTGTTCTTCCTTTTCTTGTTCAGGCTGTAGTGAATTCAACAGCAGAGACTAGGCTCTGCTGAATCTGATCAGGGCATTAAACTATTACCAAAATGACTCATCCACTTGTTGCAACTTTCTAGAGTATGTTAGATGAGGGAGTAGTTGCAAAACAGTCCTATAAATAGCCTCAGAAAGCTGGATTCATCATGATATGTAAATAGCCAATGTTCAGTGTTTATTATCTGAATTTATTGATATTATGGTTTGAACTGTTGGAATCCTTCCTACTACACAACATGCTAACAGAAGATTGAAACTATCATGTGTGCCACACCTTGAAACCAAGTTTACACCAATACCAGACTGAAGCAGCACATTGCTCCACACTTCCCCTCCCCCGACGATAAACAGGTGACAGCCACCAAACAGGTTGTGTGAGCTCAGTGACACACTCAGAGTGCACACACACACTTACACACAGGAAACGCACTTTACTCTAGAGCACATAAACCATCACTCACCCATGCTTCCACATCCTGAGGGGGGGCATCATCAATGACCTTCACTCTTTTCCACAAAATGTTGCTCTTCCCATACTGCTGGATTCTTTTGCGTGTCATCAGAGCGAAGACGAGCATGACGATCAGGGCCCCGGTCACTAGGAATCCAAATACGATGGCGATGGCCTGAAATGAGACACAAACCAGAGGAAGTTAAACAAACACATCCCCTCATTTAGATAAAAGGATTAAGACAATAGTCAGTGAGTCATATGTGTGCGTTCTACCTCTTGTGGCTCCACGACACAGTAGTGGTAAAGATACTGGTTGACAAACACCCCTGAAGGCTGCGGCTGCTGGTACTGAGCACACAGGCCTGCGATCTGGTTCCCATACATTGAGCCGGAGGACTGGGCCATAGGGTTCACTGCCACCAGGTAGACGATGGTGGCTATTAGCATTAACAAGGCTAGGATGGCACAGATGATCACCACGGCTAGGTAGAACCTCCTACTTTCTGACAGGCTCTGATGAGACACGATGATGATGAACACAACGAGGGTGAAGATGAAGATGATGGCTGCCATGGCGATGATGAACCCTTTGCCCTTCCTTGGGTCATTGTAGTTTCCTCCAATCCCGCCGTAGCCATAGCTGTTTCCTGGTCCATACCCGACGCCTCCAAAGCTACCAAAATTGTTCCCATAGTTGTTTCCATATGTACCCCCCCCATAGCCACCAATGCCCCCGAAGCCTCCCAGGCCAGCTCCCTGTGTGTCCCAAGCCAGTGTGGAGGCAACACAGGCAAATATGGCCACGCACAACACGATGACGATGATGCTCATGATTTTAAGGATGCCTGGAGGAGAGGTCCAGCGGTAGAAATGCTGGAACTCATCGTCAGGGTAGTAAGAATAGGCCGGCTGAGGAGGGCCGTTACTGTCAAGACACAAAAACACTTTATTTTAACACTATGAATTCAGTCAGTCGGGATATGTATAGTATATGTGAAGTATTAGCTGGTGTTTGTGCATCTTTGTGAGAAGTTGCCCACAATTGTCTCTTTTTGGGAAGTTGAATAGTTGTGCGAGACATCACACAGCTTTTGAAAGGTCATCCAATGACACCCAGGTATTTCTGGATTCTATGAAACTACATAAATCAGCATCTGTCGTGGTTTAAAATAACTCTGCTCCACATTTTAAAAAGGTGTTAAATTATCTAGGTAAACACAAAATACACAGATTTGCTGCAGGTGAGGCACATTATGTATTATGTATTCAGCTTTACTCATGTTATGAGTGATGATCAAAGGACACTTACTATCCGTTCTCTGACTCGTAGGGAGGTGGACTCCCATTAGGTCTGGAGGACATTGTTACTGGATCCACTGGGTGCTGAACAGTGAAAAGAAGATTTATAATGATTAGGAATAATACATTAAATGACATTTATTTCATACATTATAGCAAAAGTAATTCAGGGTTTTTAGGAACCACAACTGGCAACATCTCTGAACCTGGTCACAGTGAAACATTATAAAACTACTTATTGTTGGAGCTTAATGCTGTTTGGTTTTTATTTTAATGAAACAACAGACTACTAACAAATGTATTACACATATTATTTCGACAAAATCTGTTTAAGCAATTTTGGAGCTAAGTAACAAAGACACCTTATGGAGGTAATTGATTTAAAGCGGTATCCAACAACACACCTGCCTGTGGCTCAAACAGGAACA
>JAPTYQ010000005.1:35765535-35778435 GCA_029814465.1 Ostorhinchus cyanosoma
TGTTTGTTATTGTATTATGTGTTTATGTAGATTCTATTTATATTTATTTGTAATAATATGAAGTCAGGAACCAAAATATTTAACAATATGTATCAGGCTTTAGACTATAGATATGTTCAGACTAGGAAGCTTATTATTGTTATTAATTATTTAAGAAGGGGTGTATGTTACCATTTTTTGTTTATTTCTTTTTATTTGGGGGGTCAGTCATATTTGAAATAAATACTTCAGTCAAAATGCAGAATTCAGTTTAAATGTGCACCACACACCTATAATGTCTATTACCTAGTCTTACCACATTTATAAACTATCGTTCTTCAGGTTTAGTGCTCATGTTAAAACTGTCTGTACACTCAGTACATATCACATATGTGTTGTGGGGTGAGTAGGTCTGCAAAAGCTGATGGAAAAATAGGACATTTTCACCAACAGAAAAACTGGTTATCAGTCAGATCTGTTAGAGGAGACCTTGTAATGCCTCTGTGGTGCAGATAATTGTGTTTGTCACTGAGGTTCAGCGGTTATTTGTCATCATTCATATTGAGACCCTCCTCTTTCAGGCAAATTACTGGGTCTATTAGGAATATTATGGTCTTTTTTCTAAATGCAAGTCACTGCTGCTACCATTTAAGAAAGATCATTTTTGGGGGACAGAAAAAAAAAAACCTTAAAGGTTTCCATAAATTGTATTTAAACAGGCATACAGTGATTTTCAATAACTTCCTTATGGTAAAAAATAAATTAAAAAGTAGAAGGAGAAAAACAATACTTTGTCATTTATATGTATTCATACAGTCAAAAACATAGTTTAATTCATAGTGGGTAAAAAGATTTTTAAGACATTTTAAAACATGATGCCATCCTATCTGTGGATGTGACTGTAGAAGGATTTCAGGTATTGAAACACACTTTGCATACAGTTTACACATTTTTACATAGTTTCACTTCTAATCATTGAGTTTTAAGATCCTAGTTTTGATGAGATGTTTCACCATTCTGTTTCAAGTAAACATCCTCATATCAGGAAAGAAAGGAAAACATCACAGGCTGTCAGTGCATAAGCAAGTGTATTCTGAAAACAAAGCACCAATTGAGCATTTAAATTATGAAAAATATGGACATTTACAATAGTATATTTACATTATGCTTAAAGGAAAAGTACAGGCCTTCGGATAGCACATTTATAACTCAGGAGGTCCACAGTAAATATATTTATTGCGCTATGAAGAAGCAATAAAGATATTTAGGCACTTAGGTTATTTAAGTGACTATTAAGTACAAAATGTTTAATCTATGAAATGGTAGAACACAGAGAACACACACATTTTGCTAATACAAGAGGGCACACAGATTTCCTGATTAAGTCATTTGTCAAACAGTTACACATAAAACAGACGTAGTGGACAATTAAGACAATCGTTACAACAGTTAAAAAACTCAGATGGATGAGACTCCGTCCTAAACAGAGTGTTCATGTCCATCTGGAGGATCTGACAGAACCACTCCTGCTTTACACATGAACATATATGACTGACAAGTAAGAAGACTGACTGAAAAGTGATCATGCAGAGCTGCAGAGGAAGTAAACCAACAGAAAAAGGAATGCAGCATCTTTAATTTCACCTCTCTATCAGAACAGACTACACTTCCTGCTCTTTACGTAAAAACATTCACATCGGATTCCAGTGTCATTTCTGAACATAAGTGGTGAGCCACAGCTAGGATTAGTGTCACAGTGTCACATAAATATTATTTTTTTTGCATATATAGACCATTTGAAGTATAAAACACAATAACTCTTTGATTCTACTTAATCAGACAAACATGCAGACAAAGCAGGCTGGAAATTCCCATCAAGCCGCAGTGGTCTGTTCTTCTAGTTTCATTTTCGTCACCATTGCCGCCAAACTGTCACAAATAGTTCTACATTTCAGGTCATCAGCATCATATGCCACAGAGATTTAGCTGTATCCGTCGTTCCACTCCATGACTTTATCATATTCGTGGATCTTCTGCTTGATGTGAGACAGTTTGCTCTTCAGGTATTCGCAGCGCTCTTTCTTTTCAATGAATGTCGGGTCCTGGGACAGTAAAGCAGAAACACAATGGAGTCTCATTTTAAAACACGCTCTTAAGAAATACTGTTTAGCAGCAGCTTGTTATATGACTATGTGTATGAGTTTTCTCTCTTGGCTCTGTGTAGAATTAAGTTTATACAAAACAGGGACAACAGGCTCACATTTTTCTTCTTCTGGTATTCCTGAAGGATTCTGTGGATGCGATCCACCTCCTACAAACAGAAAAGAGACAGTTTCAACTAATGTGACATCCCACATGTATGAAAAGGAGCGTACTGGTCGGAGCAGAGACAGAGTTTAGGGTGGAGGGGAAGCACAGCAGGGACAGGAAGCACAGTGAGGGGAAGCTGAAGGATGGGGAAATGAGGCTCAGGCAAACAATAAAAGGACTGGGCACAATAATCCAACATGCAATCAGTCCTCGACCAAAAATCCTTCCTCCATGCTCACACTCATAGTTTTGTACTGACACACACAAACAGTTGTAATAAACCAGTACATGGGATGGAAACTGCAATCCAGAACATCATAAAAATAGCTAACTCTACCATAAGATTTCCATGACACCAGTGACAATGTTTATTGTGCAGAAGACTGTAGTAATTTAATGAAGTGAATCTGAATTAGATAACTGTGTTTTAGCAAAAAAAACCAACAATCTGTCAGTATCACCCCTGCAATTTGGTTCAGCGTTATGTGTAGTACTAAATATTTAAATTGTACCTATTTGACATCATAGAATAATCCATTTACTGTGAAAATATATTTACATGTAGTTGGGCTGCTAAGGAAAAATGTCCTTTATAACTGTGCTCATGTAAGAAAAATTACAAAAAATGGGCATTTCTTAATTTAGAGTTAAGTTCACTAAGCTTTGATGTGACAGAGACATAGAGACAGTAGTCAGTAGATATACAAACAAATCTAGTTCATGCTCATGAAAACATAATCTTAGGCCGAATCCCAATTCACCCCTCTCCCTCCTTTTTTGCGTTCATGTGAAGGTGTCCCAATTCTCGATGAGTCGGAGGCGAAGGGCTAAGGGGGAGGGCTGTTTGGCACTTAAAATGGAAGATTTTTCAGGACCACACTATAAACGGAGGGGTATGAGAAATCTCCCATAATTCTGTTCAAATCATCGAGCAGATGGAGGTAAACACAGCAAAAAAGTGCAGCAGTGTGATGGAAGAAACACACAAATGTACGTATTTTAACTTAATCATCTGATCGTCCATTTAATGCTGTTTCAATGTGTTATAGATCGCATTTCTACAGGTTGAGATTGACATTCACAAAAACATGCACAAAGCCCATGCAACAGAGACGGTTACAGCTGCTGACGACACGGGGGATTCTTTCTGAAATAAAGTGGTTGCAATCTGTTTATAGCAGCATCGACAACTGCTGATGACATAACAGGTCTAAAAGGGTTGTCCCATTTCATAGGGGAATGTTTCAACCCCTAACCCTGCAACTCCGGTTCAAGAGGTAGTGACAAGTACAAGGGATGAACTGAGATTAGGCCGTAGTTCAACATCTATGTAGGAAAAAACATTAAGGAGCATATGATAAGTAAATCACCATTTGGCTGGTGGGCTGCTGAGGCAGAGCACGCATCATGGCGTCCATCTCATCAAACTTCTTGAGTGTCACCTGAACGTCTGAGTGGAGCTCTTTGTACTCAGCGTACTGGTCATTAAACACAGCTCGGTACTGGTCCCGCTCTTCATCGGACCGGATTGCTGGATATTTACTGGAGGAGGGAAGCAGAAAATCACTCTTCTTCACTGACACTCAACTGTGTGTGACTTTAGAACACTTTAAAGAAAACTTCATTAACATGTACTTCACTGCTTGACTTTGCCTTCACTGTCATTTTCTTACATATAATTCATTAATTGAGCAGCACATACGCAATATAGTCAGGCACAATCACTGGCTTTGGAATATGTCCTGATGGTATGGCTCCCTGTAAAATCTTTGCAGGTCCTGGTTTTTGGGCAGACTGGATGGGAACCACTGAAGAGCCTTGGACCTGTTCTGGAGCTTTGTGAACAATATCTGGACCAGGAGCTGGAGCAAGCTGCTGAGACAGTGATAGAACAAGAAAAAAAAACCCAAAAAACAGTGTTTGTTTTTATTGTTCCACATTTAGACAAGTTAAATCCTGGACATGCAGTTCAGTGATTAAGTAAAAAATGCTCACCAGTGACCGTGCACCTTGCATCTCAGCAGGCTGCATCTGTGCAAGTTGACACAAAAACACAGTCCTATTATAATACAACTGATGATTATAATTCAACCATTTCAAGACCACATGTAATCTGCAGAATCAACAGAGATCATTATGTGTGATATAATTCCAATTTAACCTAATATTAACTATAATACTGATGAAATACTGTCATCCATGTTATAAAGTGATGATAGCTTCTGGTGTAAATTTAAAAAAATTTAACGCTAACTTAACTTCACAGCCATTTACAGCTGTCACACACAGAGTAAAGGTATGAGCAAGTTTTAGAGGTGAACCTTGATCAAAATTCAAGTCAAGTTTCAAGAAAACAGAAGAACATTTGCAGTGACTGCACACTAGACTAGTGAAGTAAAACTCAGGTGTGTGTGCTCCTTTACACTTGTGCATTACTCACAGGTAGGATTTACAGACTCCACCTACCCATTCCACAGCTGTAAGCCTGTGTGCAAATTATGTCATATGGTTATTTTCGCAGATAAGCTATTACTGCAATGAAGTCTGTGTGTGAACATGTTTGCAGCCTATTTTTTATTCAACACAGTGACGGGTGTTGAATTCCTAAATATAAGCAAAGACGACCAAACCCTTTAAACATACAGAACTCCAGGGCGCTGGGATCTCACCTCCTGGCCGTAGCGCTCCCGATACATGCGTGCAGCTTCATGTCTCCACAGCTTGAGACAAACTAAAGCTCCGATCAGATACACAACCATCGTGACAAAGAGGAAGATGATGGCAGCAACCTGGCCGGCTTCTGTTCGGCAGAACGCCCCGTTGATGCCATTGTTGAAGACAGGATAGGAGCAAAGACCTCCACGCGTCGTGTCTCGGACATAAACTATACCTGGAAAAGCCAACGAGTCAGAGACTATTAATAAGAGAAAAGATCTGATTCACCCAGAACTACAGTAATAAAACATTAATGAGCATTATCTGGAAGCTATAGTTTTATAGTATAAGGAAATTTCTCTTTTGTCATTCCTGTTTATTTTTAAACATCCTCAGCTAAGGCACTTGACAATATTCTGTTATTTAATTTTACTCCTGTTTTTTTTTATATGTTGTTCTATAGATGTTCTACTGCTGCATAGAAATGCTACACTACTTGGCAAATTTTTGTCTGTTCTGACCAAAAACAGTTAAAAATCACAAATATCCAACTCCTTTCTTCAACTTTCACTCAGAACAAAAAACAAAACAAAACCCTTAAACAGGAGAGAATAAAGATTAGATCATTATCAATATCAAGTGATAAAATGTTCTCATGGTAACATGGGTTGGATGTTGTCCTGCCCAGACTCCTACCTGCTGCCATGTAGAGAATAGCCAGAGCCAGGTTTATGGTAAACTCGGTCAGAGGCCACCAGGAGGAGTCCAGCAGGATGGTGCGGTAGTACATGGTCATCCCCAGCACTAATACAATCACAGTTACCAACCAGGTCAGACCCGCTACCACCAACACAAACGGGGTCTTGGGTCCTGAGTAGTATGAGCCCCCAGTGCCGGCACCGTAGAACCCTCCTCCGTATGCCCCTCCAGGAGAAGAGTATCCAAACATGTTGAACCACTCATTGTCCTTGTGGATGTAAGCGCAGACACAGGCGAACACTGCCGCTCCTAGCAGGAGCTCCACACAGCCCAGAATCCTCAGCAGACCCGCCCAGGACTTCATGTAGGCGTAGCGCTGATGGTACTCCTCCACTCGCTCACTGTAAGTTAACGCTGTGCGGTACGTGCGTCCCGACACCGACTCATGGGTGTCGTGTGCTTCCAGAAGCTCTTTGCGGGAGTTGTAGCTGCCGGCAGAGCCTCCATAGGGATCCCGGTAAGATCCAGGAACAGATGGAGACTGTGGAGGCGAACAGCGCACACCCTCTGTGGTGCTGTTATTGTTGTTGTACGAGGAGGCAGGCATGGACCACGGCTCTTTACTGCTGCGGTTACTCGCTCTGAAGAAGTTCTTCCAGGAGTCGGGGATAAAGCGGTGGACAGGTTTGATGTCGATTGCGGGGTCAGGATCTAGGTCGCCGTTGTCTTCGCTGCCACTGGGATCAAACTCAGGCCCCACAGGGGGTTGGTCTGGCAGAGGTGGAGGTGGGAGAGGGTCTGCGCTCTGAGCCAGACGAGCTGAGGACTGTTCCCTCAGAGGCTCAAGGCTGTAGGAGTCTGCTCGTGGTAAGGAACCTGGGGGAACCTGGTCATAGTGGGGCGCCTGGCGGACACGCTCAGTGCGTCCAGAAAAGCCTCCTCCATAGGACATGAGGATGGTGATGGTCCCTGAGGAGACACACACTTTAATAAAGGAGTGTTGTAATGTCTTCTTACACTACACTTACCACCCTAATCTACGACTAATTTGTTTCATTAATAATTAAGCACTTTTTCAGGCTATATATACAACTAATCACTTTTATTACTATAGTGGTATATATCCCAATATAATACAGTAATTATTCTATAAATCCAAATTTAAACACATCTTTAATACACACTGTTGCCCATAAAGTTGAAATCATTTTGTTTTCAAATCACATTCCTCTTTTTACTATTTATACACAACAGTAATCACTTGTGAACAGGTCCAATGATTACTTACTCAGTAAAACTATCTCTCAACAGTTAATCACATTTTTACAGTCATTTCACAAGAAAAGGGAAAAATATCCAACTTTACACAAAACAGTGTGTATCACCCTACTCAAGTATCTTATTTTGACACCTCTGAATTCTTTGTTTTTTTCCTCAGAATGAATCTATTCTATGTTCTGCTCACTTTCCCCCATGTGTTTTTGTTTTGCTTTAATGCGTATTAGCTGCCTGCATTCATGCTCAATGGAAGACTGCAAAGCATTGACAAAATGTTGAAAAAAATACTTTTAAATATGTCATATGCAGCACAAAATTAACAATAATTAGACATTAACACATTTCCTGAGGGAAAAGTAACTTGTGTACTTGCCTTTTGTCGGATTTGTCGACTTGTGGGTAGGTATGATGTAAAAGCAAGAAATAATACCAAAGAGCCAATGAGCCAATGAAAGCCGGGCGTCACAGAACATCAGCCAATGAGAGGGCAGCGTCACAGAACGCCAGCCAATGAGAGGGCAGCATGTGATTTGTAAATGTAGGTTTTGAAAAACACTGTCAATAATTCAGCTGGCTCTTATTTTATCCTCTTTCCTATTGTGCTGTTACACAGTTATAACAAACATTTTTTGTAATAAATAACTTATGCATATAAATGAAATGTAGAACAACTTAACTTTCATCCAAATATATACAGTACTTTATTTATAAACAGTCCTTCTTTGGCACCATTTCTTGCTTTTACATCGCACCAAGCCACAAGTCCACAAATTCGGCAAGAGGCAAGCACATGGATGAAATTTTATTTGGGAAATGTGTGCATGTCTAGTTATAATTACTACTAAATTCTTGCAGGTCATTTTGTTGATTACCAGTTCATCAAACCACTCTATAATTATTCTAGGATCACTACTAGAGAATTCAATCAGTAAATAGAAAGGAAATTAAAAAGGAACAAGCCAGGAGACAACAAACCCTTATTAGATCATTCATGCACTGTCAGTCCACACCCAAAGAGGATATAATAAATACATCTGACCCCCACCAGTACCTGAGGTCACCAGAGAAAACCCCTTCAGCCAGAACCCACATGAGTAGAGGTCTTATCTCTACATCCTCCATGCAAGCTGAGTCAAGAATGCATTTTTGGGCTGCAACTTAACCAGGAGCAGGATGTTGTAATAACCATCCGTGTGTTTTATTTTCTACTTACCAGTAGATGTTGCAGACTGTACAAAAATACACTCTTGACAGTCAATCAGCCTTTAAAAGCCCAATTCTTTAAGTGATCTTGAGAGAGAAATGTTTAAAAAGACTGTTTGAATACCTCTTTCACACGCAGTCACTCAACACGACTTACATTGGTTTGCAGGTCAGAATGCAAACCTGGTATGAACATACAGTGTACCGACTCAGGGAATAACCTGTGGAGAGGAACACAGAGAGAAAGAACTGAGATTGAAACAGTAAATGGACCTTTAATATGTCAGCCTCTGTCGCTAACGGAAATAAATGCACCTACTGTAATAGTCCTGAGCCTAAATGTGGCATCGTAAATTATTGTTTTCCATAAGCAACCTGGTTTTTACACGGTCAAGAAAGAACTGTTAGGGGTTTGTTTTGTGTCTGTTTTATTTGTGTCACTTCCAAAAGGAAACAACAACGCAATTATTGACTGAATTTAAACTGAACTGCAGTACAATTTCCCAGTTTGGAATCAATAAAGTCTGTCTGTCTTTATAATAAACATTCTAAAATGCACAGAAATTCTTAGGAGCAGAGAATGTCTTTCGTTTTACTTAATAACAATGGTAGGTTTTTAGTGATAATCAAAAACTGTCTATCATTAGTTTTGCATGTTCATGTAAACCAGCCAATATAAAACAACTAAATCCAGACCAATGTCTTTTTTGTCTATGGACTTATTTTAGTATATTCGGTCAAATAAACCAAATTAATAATCAAGAAAAACTATACCTTACAAATTAGAAGCTCTACAAAAATGAAGCAAGATAATAAAAATTATAAAAACAAGAAATTATGAACATTCACACTTTAAGAACTCTGTTAAGTTTGTAACAACTTCTGGGAATAGAGAGGTTTGTTTACGTGATATATCGCATAATTGTTTCACAAAATACTTAGAAATAAATATTATTCAATAAATCATCAATATAGCTGCTGGTTATGTTGTCTCCACTAAGAAACTTCCTTATCACAGTGCTGTGGTTCAGTAAAGACTGTGTATTCATTTTCACAAGTTATTTTTCATTGTATTGCATTATTTTTCTGAAGACTTTGGATTTGTGTAACACCATTTAGGACCATTATTACTGTGATAATGTGTACAAAAAGAGAGAACCTAAAGCAAGTGTCAAATAAATACCTAAAAGTATTTAAAGTTATGTCCACTGGGGACTATCCACTAGATCTGTGAAAAATAGTATAAGAACTAGAAAAGCACTCAGAGAGCGCAGACCAAGCGCAACACCCCCCCACCACATTAAATATTAGTCCCTCATTTATTTAGACAGCATTTTTAGATTCCTTGACCATGAAAACTTACCATCAGCAACTAGAATCATGTTGATATCAGCATTAGTTCAGTCGTTATTCACAACAATCTAGAACTAAATAGACAAATAGCTCCTGCACATAATTTAACTGAAGGAGCTTCTGTTTTGTTTTTCCCCACCCCAGAACAATATAACAAACTTTTTTGCTTCAATAAGTGCATAAGATGCAGCTGAATTCATATTTAGATATGGAATGCTTAGTACTGCTGCACAGTGCTTTCTCATTAGTTACTCGCTTTTTCAGACCTTTATATAAATGACATGTGAGTTATTAGACATCAGATGGTTGGTTGCATTGTGCTAAAAGGCCTCCTGGCTCCTCAGGCTGCAGGTGTGGACATAAAGTCCGGACTAAGAGTGTTTTAGTTGTTTAGTTCCACTGAGTCTGAGTGTGTTTGGGCTGATGTTCTGTCACCTCCTCATGTGTTATATCACCGGGCTGACTCAGACAGACGCCTACTACTGATCGGGGTTGAACAGGGTTTGCAGCTGCTCTGTATTTGTGACAGAACACCCTGGAACAGTCCTGCTCCGGTGTTAGAACCCGCCTGGGTCGGCTCGGGTTCAGTCGGACTCTGTCAGGCCTCATTAGACCCGGACCGGACGGCTCCATCTGGCACCGGGCCACGGGGCTCGGTCACAAGCAAAAAGGCAACTTACCACTTCTTCTCCTTCTTCCCAGCCCGCACATACTTAGTTCAGATGTGTCCCTCCCTGTCGCTGTCTTACTTTAGGGTCATTGGGCTGTTTTTGTGGTTTTTTGTGGAGGAACATCGGTTGAAGGAGTCAGAGGTAAAGTTCGCTCGCGCTGCCTGAGGCTAACCTTATGTTATGTTTACCACTGACTTTTCGACAACAAAAGTCAACTTTTCGACCTCCAGCCTCTCCAAATACGTATTCACGCCAAAACGCTGCTTAATTCGTCAGTTCAATGATGGAAATAGAGGAGGTAGTTAGCTTACCTTGCTCGCTTTCCTTCCTTTTCTTCGTCTTTCTCCCATTTCAGTAACGTTAAACCTGGTTCCCCTCAGACTGCACCACGTGACCTGCCCATCCCTTTGACGTCACGCGCGGGGTGAAATTTACCTGTGCGATAAAAGGTGCAGAGCTCACCTGAGGCAGATACTGACACCCATCCACCCACGGGCAATGAGGAACCAGAGGAAGCACCTGCACCGTGGAAATGTAGGGACTCACAGCTGCAGTTCCATCCTTATATTATGACACACATCTGTATGAGACTGGGTCTGCGGGTGGGCACGAGACTGGGTCTGTGGGTGGGCACGAGACTGACCCACATCACACAGGTGAACAACACAGATCCATACTGCTGCACATCCACTAGGAACAATTTAGTTTCAGACACATTCCTCTTTATTTCCATTTGTACACATCCCAGCCCCAGTTACACGTTATCTATAATAATAAATCACCAAGTAAAAATAGACCATTTCAGTCCAACTTTATAGGAAACAGTGCATATCATCCTGACTGAGTAGCTCTTGTTTTGACAGCTTTGAATTCTTTGCCTTTTCTTAGAATCAGATCTATGTTCCACTCACTTTCCTCCATGTGTTTTTGTTTTGCTTTAATCCTCTTTCACTGCCTGCATTCATGCTCTGTCAAAATGTTGAGGATTATTTTTTAAGTGTCACTTAAAGCACAAAATTAACAATAATGCATTATAACGTATACTATGAAACAACAGACATTTTATCTTCATCACATGAAACATATTGTGTTATTGCACAAAACTGTTTATCATATTACTGTACATACAATGCACAGTTAGTGTTGTTATTGCACTATTGCAGTGATTCTATTGTACACATATTCATTCTTTTGTATTCTAGCTTATACACAATATACTTATATCTGTATATTTTGAAATATACTGCTCTTCTTGTTTGGCAGTGAGTTTAACCTGCTCTTTCCATGTTAAAATGCATGTGGTTTTTAGTTACAAATGAAAACAGCTGGTGTGAGTATGGGACTGGATCATCATCCGATCAGTGTTCAAGATGTATCAAAACCATACAAGTTAAAGAACAAAATAGGGGACAAATTTCACAGCTTTATTTAAAAAAAAACAAAACAAAAAACCACAAAAAACCTGTCCACTGCAAAAGACATTTCATTAAATAATAATAAAAAAAAGTATCTGGAAAAACTGCGGCATATGGTTTCCAATCAGGGCAATTATTTAATGTAAAAAATAAACAAAATAAAACAAAACATTAACTTACTGGGTCTCCAGCGGATATACACTGTTGCCCATAAAGTTGTAATAATTTAGTTTTCAGACACATTCCTGTTTTCGTTCCTGTTTATTCACATCAGTAATCACTGTTGAACTGGTGTAGTGAGTCCCAGTTACAGTTTATCTATCAAGAAAAAAAATCACATTCACAATCATTTCACGAGAAGTAAAATGTATTTTACTCTAACTTTATGGGCAACAATGTATTATGTGAAAGACTGAAATCAGCAGAATAGAGAACAATGTGAGTGCTTCAACTTCAAGAAAAAGCTGATCTCAGATTATGAACTATGGCCACTGGATCATGACAATGTGTGTGGGTTGAGAATGTTACATATTTATGTTAATTCCTGCTTTAGTATTCTGCTTTGAAGGTGCATTATTGTCTTTAATCACTTTCCCATCACATCATCTCAAATGCTTCCAGCTTGTGCAGTTGCATGATCCATTAAATGGAAATATCACTGGAAAATTTTGTTATCACAAACCGCTGCAAACAAAAGATGCACATTTAGGAAGATTTTGGGTGATCTTACTGAAAATGAAAAATAATAAATAGATGAATAAATGCAATGTTGTTAATAAAGATTAAGATTAGTATTTTGTAAAACATGCAAAATTAGAGTTGTTGCATTGTTTTGTACTTTTCCAAGTTTTCATATCTTTTAAGATAATCAAAGTTATGTATTTGAGTTGGAAAAAAAATACAGTTTTCAAATTGAATAATCTTTGTATTTCCCTCCATAATCAAGTAACTGAACTCAAATCCAAATTACATTTCCAACAATTATCAGAGTATGGCATGTTCATCATATGGTGCAACACTGTCTAAACATTTGTATCTTGTGACTGATGTCTTCATCTAAGATTCATTATATAGTGTATTTCCTTGACAGAGGCCTGTTGTTATGAATAAGTCAAGGCAGTGCCTGAAGGCTACAGTGTTTATTGGGCTGCCTGACCCAAATCCTGCCTGGATAACACTTCATTGTTTCCTCTGCAGACCATTTGTTCAGTCTGGAAATTTCACTGTGATGACTTGGAAAATATAATGGACATGATTGTAAAATAAATAAATAAATAATTATTATTTCATGTCAAGGACAGAAAATCATGTTTTAAGAAGAGATCATCTGAAATAAA
>JAPTYQ010000005.1:35826356-35842075 GCA_029814465.1 Ostorhinchus cyanosoma
GTTAATACGACAGGTCTGAGTACAGGGAGAACTGAAGAACATGTTAAACACATACTTAAATCACAGGTTATATTCACTGATATCCTGAGAATTATATGAGCTCCAAACGTCTCGCAATGAATCATAGCATAGGAGTGATTTTCAGAGTAAATCTAGTTTTGAGAAGGTGTATTTGACCCAGTTGCAAGGTATGACACATTATTTAGAAAGGTGTGAATGGGAGAGTGGACAGTGAAAGCAGTGAGACTCATCCCAGAATGTAGTTTCTATGAAAACATGGAGTATTATATCATGTAAGGTAGAATACTACTAATGTTTGTGAGATTTTTAGGTATTATGATGTAAGGTGGGATTTGTAGAAACCAACAAGTGTTGAATAAAAGAATGCATGACATTGACTCATAAAACTACGGTCAATGGTCCCATATTGTACACAACCATATTTTATACAGATAAACACTGAGGGATAAATAATATAAAGCTGACTTCACCTGCATGTCTCCTGTTCTCAGTCAGACTTTTTTCTGAATGATGTGCTTGTCATGAACTGTATTAACCTATTTTCTCTTCTTAAATTCTTCAAGTTCCTCCTCCCTGTGCCCTCTGGGTTTTCACCTTTTTTTTTTTTTTTTTTTTTTTTTAAAGCTACAGATGCTTTGTGATTGTGAATAATCTTTATTTATTTCAGGGGAAATTCTTAATTCTAGGAATTTTATTTCAACAAGGAAATAGCAAACTTTTTCTCCGAACTACATCCTGGTATTAAATAGCCTGAAAATGTTTTCAGTAGCAGAGTAAGACTAATGACCTGTGTGATGATTATAAATACAGTGGCTTGTAAAAACGAAACACACACACACACACGCACGCACGCACGCACACACACACACACACACACAAACTTGGCCACTATATATGACTTTTTTGGTGTGAGGAAATGGACCAGTTTGGTTGCTGGCTCTGCAGAAGTCCATTTTGAACTTAATTTATGCCTTTCTACATCAACATTAAACACATGACGGGTGTCACCTACGTTTCCTCTGTTCTGTACTTACTGTTTTGCATTTTCACATGTGGGTGGAGAAGATCACTGAGAAAGGCAGGGAGTTTTTGGAAACAACTGACATGAGGAGCATGTGTGTGAATTAGCTGGAAGTGAGATACCACCCTTATCAGTTTTGCGTTGTTTTAATAAGGCCAACCACGAGGCTGATCATGGTGGAGCGTCAGAACAGGTTTAGATCAGAGAGTACTGTTCATCACTAAATACATGTAACATGATGACTGTTGTTGCTTGGGGGCATTCGAGAAAATAATGAAGTTCACTACAGCTCGATGCCAGCTTTTACTCTGCAGCGTTATAACTGGTTTTTAAACAACACAGTTTATTTCTGTTCAAATGTAATACCATCTACTTTGTTACATGTATCTGTGTCACTTAAGTCAGAATTACTTTATAATATGTCTTGGTCTGATCCATTTGGTTTGTACAACTGTGGTTTTCTTTGAAATATAATATTCAAATGAACTAAAAGATAAAGGAAAAAAAAGGAAGTGCAGCTCCCTCAGGAACATTCATCTGACATGATGATCCACACACAGGAGAGAGTGCTGTAAGTGTTTTTGTCATTCAACTCTGAAAAACAAGTTACCTTTTATACACGAATGACTTGTTTTTGAGCCATAAAGCCTCACCATAATCCTTATTGTATTGTACAGTTGTCACACATTAGCGGGTGTGTCTTAAAATAATTTACATTCTTCTGGTTTGACTGGTAGAGAAGTCACTGCATCACAAGGTAGTATGAAATCATGCTGGTCGTGTTCAGTAGCACTGCTCTGTAACATGCTGGCGTTTTACACCCCATTGTGTGAGAATCAGTCGCTTAAGCCTGACAGAAAAGGAGGAACTATCAGTTACACCCAGAGGAGGTCAGTTCAGCTGCTTAAAAATGCCACATACATATAGTACAAACACAATGAACAACCCAGTCAATGATTAATATGCTTTATGGGAAATTTTGCTGTACCTTCTGGTGAAGCTGGGAGGGAAAAACAGTGAAGGCATTGTGTGATCAGAGCTGGATATTAATCTTGGCAATGGTGCACTGTCATTTCTGGTAAAACAATTTCACTTGTGTCAGCCTCTTTACTTAAGAACAAAAGAAGCATTTGAGAGACAGAATCAGAACTTTATCTTCTGCTTTCACATGCACAGACCTGAAGGGGCTACCTGCATGCCAAGCATTTTACAGGTCTTCAACTCTTTCATGAGGTTTTCTGCACAAAAATGACAACTTGTGTGAATTTCTAGTGAGCACTGCTGGTGAGCACTGTGAACACTGGCTGCAAGCACATGCACACACACACCCAAAACTGAAGGAACAGTTACTTTCTTAAAGTTGTCCTCCTTTTGTGGGGAATTCTTCACACAGGAGGGAAAAGTATACTGAAGTATGAGCTCACACTCAGCTGTACACCCTGAAAACTAGGACGAGAAGAACAAAGTTTGAGAGAAAAAGAAGAAAAAGGTTGCTTACCCTTTATGTGTCTCAGCTCTTTGTCAAGTGAAAAGAAGCATAGATTATTCCATACTTGGCAGGAGTGCAGGAAACAGAGAATAAGCTCACTGTGCGAGCAGCTCAGATGTAACTCAGGAAGAGGCGTCCTTTCACTCTATCTTACCTCCAAATCCTGTTCTCAGTCATCTACTGGCTCCTCCTCTTATTTTCTCTGGCTTTTATTGAGTTAGTGCAGTGTTTTTTCAAATGCTCTTGCACATTCCACAACACTAGGTTCATTTAACAGCCAAAATCCACCATGAAGATCCTAATTTTATTTTTGCACATATACAACACTACTGCTAAGCGATGTAAGTCTTTTTAAATGGTAGGTTTTCTTATTTTTTTGTTTGACATCTCACCCATCTGTATTTATCTCTACAGAAACAAATATATAGTTGCTACTGCTGTATCCTTTAATCCTCATTAAACTCTTCTTGTAAGTCATAGAATCTTCTAAAAAATAATGTGCAGTATAGGCCATTCAGAAAAAAAACCCAGAAAGGGAAAATGTAAAAAGTGACTACATAACCTCTTATTACTCAGATTTTAGACGCTGTTCTTGAGTCATAAGTAGAAAACCAGATGGTGTGGAATGTTCGCATGTTATATCATACACTGAATTGACATGAGCCCCTTCGGCCAAAGCAGGATCTGTTAGATTTGCTCATTCCCGACCCTGTGATCACCAAGACCAGTGACTCTTCCTCCAGTGACAGAGAATTGGCTGTGACAGTCATAAGGAAAACACTAATCTGTATTTTCACCATGCTTTCTCTTAAAGAGAGAAAAAAAGAAAAAGCTGCAGCTGAAACCAAAGCTCCATCTGTACACAGTTTACTTAGACCAAGCTGCTGGAAGTAAATTGTTAATTTAGTCGTAGGATGAGAGGAGGTTAGGCATACATGACAGCATCCTCAGGGCAGATGTGGTCATGTGTGTCCAAGCTACACTGACGCTGACGCTATAGAGGGGCCAATGTATTATCAGTGTGATCGAAAGGGTGTTAGTGTAGTTTTAACACAGTGCTTGTGTCATTTAAAGCATGTTTTTCCCCTCATCAGTTCTCACAACACTGTGAAGAGCTTTCAAATACTATTTATTGAACGCTAGAACAAGATTTCAGATCCAACAATGAGATCAAACAGAAATAAATGCATCTTTACTATTATGTTGGAAAGTGTGCTTTGTTGACATTTGATAACAGCGTTCTGAAAACACAGTATGAGATATAAAGTGACTGTAGCTCTCTGGCAGATTCTGTACAGTACTAGTCAGTGCTGCTTCTTGTGGACTTCTCTTTGTTAAAGGTTTCTCAGGTAGGACAAAAGAATCTCTTGCATAGAAATTTCCTTCTTTCTACCTTGTTTCGAGTGTATGGTTTCAAGTCTGTAACACAGTTCTGAATTAAGGCCATTTGGATACATCTAAAGCTTTCACATGAATATTGTCCAACTTAAATGTACAACTGAAGTACAAAAAATATTTCATAGGAGTGACTACAGCGGCCTCAGCATGATTTCTCGCTTGATCTGCAGACTTAAGTCTTGTTTTGGTTGGTTTCTCCAGAGGGGTCATAGGTCACTCCAGTGTTTTGTAAAAACACTCGGTGCTCAGTGTTTTGTATATATGGCACATGTATAGGCCTGATCAGAAAACATGACCTGCTGCAGATGGTCTAGTGGAAAATATACTTTCTGGTCATCTCAAAAGGCTTCCTGTCAGTGGTAGGCACTGGCTTCCGTCTCTGGATGTTGCAACGCTGACCAAAATCGCAGAATCAGAGGGGGCCATACATTTAACACCACTGAACAGAGGAAATGTGTCTGCTCGACCTCTTTGACACCCCGAGTCTTTTTCAGCATTGTCTGGTTCTGAAGAAACAAACCTTTTTTAGGATTTTCCAGAAAAGTCAACCAAAAAAAGTCTAGCCTAAAAATATTTAGCATATAAAGGACAAAAACTTTAAAACTAAGTAAAACTCCACATTCACACATCTTGCCCGGCTTTCATTTGCGAGACAAAAAGGGTGAGTGTAGACTCTGATAAGAACTGGGCACAACAGAACAGTATTACTGCAGCAAATGAATAGTTTTGATCAAATAAATAGCATTTATGGCCAAAATAGATACTCCTTCCTATTTGGAAATAGCAGAACATATTTACATCACGTATTTGGAAACCAGAGGGGATATTGTGTCTCCAAAGACACACTTCCCCTGCTTCAACACTTATCACACTGCAGAAGCTGTCTAACCTTCAAAAGGAAAGATGTATAGTTAAATACCACCACTATTTACTGTCTTGTGTTTGTATCATTCTTCATCTCTGAGTACTCTGTAGACTCATGATGATTCAGACACATGTTTAACAAACAGACAGAGCTTGGTCATTTAAATGTGTCCCACTGAGAGGCAGCGATAAGGTTTTCTGGCGTGTTCCAGTAAAGTTGAACCAGCGTCTACTTCCTCTTCCTGACCCGGCCTCTTCTGCCTCTGCTGGAGGATGGGCCGGCCCCCGCTGAGCCCAGGGCGTCGTCTGACGGACTGGCAGCGATGTTGATCTGTCCCTCTTGAATTTCACTGCGAGCCTCAGGGGGAAGGTGCTCGATCTGCTGCTGCGTCTCCAGATAAAACATCACGTCTCTCAGCTGCTCCTGCAGTTCAGCTATGGTCACGTCTTTACGGTCTCCTGAAAGAAACAGGACAATTACAGTTAACAACTCGCACTTAAACCAACTAGACCTGTTCACTTTAAACATGTACATTTTCTTTTCAGCAGCTCATAATGGACCTCCTCTTGTTCTTTTCACTGTTTTTCTAAAGGGATGCATTCATCATTAAGGCACATTACTGACTCCTGCATCGTCTGAGAGTGAATCAACATTAATATCTTTTTAACCAAACACTGATAACAGACAAAACAAACAGTGGCTCTAATGAGGGACTTGTGCATTTTCTGCACTTGCTCAGATGACAGCAGAGCAGTGCAATCACAAATTTCTAGGTGTCGCTAAATATTACACACTGAACCTTTAAAACATAACATACAAATAAGCAACATGATAACACCCATACGGACTTTTCCACAGTCACTGACAGAATCTGACTTCAGAAACTGTAATATGCCAAAGTAAATATAGAAAAAAGTGAATGATGTAGTTCAGTGATGTCTGATGATCCAATCACACTTAACCAGGTACAAGTCAAACAGTTTAAAGGATCCACGTTGTCAGAAAAAGATGTGAAATCACTTCTATCATCAGTACAGTATTGTGCGAATGTCTTAGGCCCCCTTTGGCTTTGTTGTACTTACAGGGTTGAAATGAGCATACATATTCTGTGATTTACTATGCAAATGAACAGAAAAAAAGAGATTTATTTGCACTTGGAGTCATGTGATCTGGGGAACATCTAACATGTGATGATGCAAGTTAGACATCACTTGAGTAAACTATGACTTCAGAGAAAACACTTGTAAACACATGAAACGGAAACTTCTGGTAAATAGAGAAGGGCGACAAATTAAAGGAAAAAGCTGATGATCTCTTCCAGAATCCCAAAGCCTTCATCTATAGGACAAAAAGAATCCTGTGGGAGGTTTTGGACCAACAGTTTAGACAGGTCCTCGCCACCATGATCCAAACACCATATGAGGGAAAATCTTTTGTTACATTAGTGTTCGTGACTCCAGTATTGTTCAGACTTAAATCATTGCCAAGGATTGAAGCTATACTGGAGGCAGGTGGTGGAACACCTTACTAAGACGATTAAGTAGATTTTTCCTGTAATTTGTCACCCGCCTGTGCATCGACTCTAACAGAATGGCTGCTAAAGCTTGTAATGACTTCATAGGATGTGTAGCAAAATATGCGCCTCTCATCACAATATAAATAATAGAAATGGCACAATGTGTGTGAGTGGCTTCAGGGTAAACAGACAGCACATGCACCGAGGAGCATTTGTTTAAACAATCCTCATCAGCGAGAGCCCAACGGAGAAGGAAAAATACAGGTATGTCTAAACCACACAAGTAAAATTTCCATTTCAACCTCTAACCTGACATTACGTTGGCCTCAGGCAAAGCAGTGAAGAAAACCTTCCACAGCTCAAATGTCAGTAGCAGAGGGTCGTGCAGTTTATTTACACTGAACTACAGATGACTTAAAGACAAACTACAACCACTTATTAACAACTAGATACTGACAAACTAATAAATTTGTTCTCTGTGTGTTCACATCAGCATCATCAGTACTTTTATACCCGCAGGATGACACTACCTACAGCCCGTTGTGTAGCTCCTATTTGCTTGTAATTTGCAAATACTCCTGAATACATGAGGAAGTAATCCATGTGTGCAGGCCCTATGACAAATATAACACTACCAGTTTAAAGTTCTTATATTTCCTTTATGGTTCTGGAAATAAAAGGAGAGTATGATAATAAGCAACAGTTTCACAAAAATGACACAAAGTATATTACTGTATTACTTACACAAAAAACAAACAATGAAAAAAAAGGTCACTTTCTGTTCTTACTGTGTAATGTACAATGCTGTTAAAACATTTAAAAAGTGAAACTAAACACTTAAATGTGCTGTAAGCTGACTTAAATTACTTAACTATGGTGCTGATGACACGCATAAGAATCTGCATTCTGGAGATAAAAATCATTTCATGACACTTCCTGTGTTAAAGACCTGAACCATTTCTCTGATGTTGACAGTCAGCCATTTCTTTTCATTACCATGAAAACTGCATAAAAAAGTCAACGTTAGCTTCGTCTGATCCGAGGTGAGAGGCCAAACCATCATTCAATGAGAATCTGCCAAATAGTGTTTTCCAACAGGTCAAACTGAAACCATTACTGCTACAAAGGGAATATATTGAATATTCTTCATTAATTCAACTCCACAAGTCCATCTTCAACCCAATTTCTGAGTAATGACACCAGAAAGGCCATTTTGAGTGCTGGCCCTTTAAATACACATGAGCCACTTCAGGCCCCGCCCCCTACAGGTTGTTGGCTCTGCTGCTCTGTCCCATTCAGCCAGCAACAGAACATTTTAAGTAATGGGCTCAAAGTTTGGACAAATTTTCAGTATGGACTACAACCACTGCTGCTGACAAACAATTACGTTGTATTTGGAGAAATGTTCATCTGAAGTCTTGACCTATTATGAGCAATGTAACGAGGTATAGACTTAACGAATTAAGCAGGAATTAAAACGGGTTGTAGAAATCTGACCACTTATCAGCACTGTTCAGAATCAGGCAATGATGGAGTTAAATTCAGAGTGGAGTAAATTTATACATTAAATCTGCTGTTTGTTTCCTTTAAAAAAAAATAAAAAATTCACAATTAGCTTTTAGCGTATTATGATTCAATTGGTCTAAGAGTAATCAGGAAGTCTATCATGTTCTTTCAAATCTTTTTTGAGGTGCAGAATATTTACTCTATCAAGATCTACATGTATTAAGCTCATCTGTGTCTGGATCAACCTTTTATTATGCTCAACAATGACCTGATATGACAGGTATTCTTCTGTTTGAACTAATGAAATAATGTTCTGACGCATGTTCATAATTGTGATACGGTGAATATATGTGAATGTACTTGGAAGTCAGTAAAACGTGTAGGGTTATTAATATCACAGCTCCATGACCTAACGTTTGTCGTCTCATCCCCACTCACCAGTTTCTTTGCTTTTCCGTTCGTCATCGGCCAGCTGTGTTTGGAGTTGTGCCTGGTTGGCCCTCAGACAACGGTTCATCTCCTGCTCCTCCTTCAGCTCCTGGCTCAGCTTTACCACTCGACTATTCAGCTGTGTACACCTGAACATAGCAGCACAGTGAAGCTTCATATTTTTGTGGATTTTCAAAGTATAGCTATCGTTTGGACAGCTGTTTTCCTTTTTTTTTTTTTTTACAACAGACATTATAACTTGTTGTAGCAGGCACAACCGGTGGAGGGAAATAATGTTAAAGCATACTTTAAGAAAGAACAACAAGCACTGACAGACCTAATTATTATTTATCATACTGGTGTGTCTCTTGTTATGACAGATCTGCTGTAGAGGTCTGTCATTGTACCAGCTATTACATGTCACACAAGTCAAAAGGTGACATGAGGTTCCAAAATATGAAGTCAACACTGAGAACACAAGTAAAAACAGTCAGAACCTACTTCTTCTCTATGCCTTGCTTCTCTTTGGTTATTTCTCCTAACCGCCGCTCCAGGTTATCACAGCGCTCCAGAGTCTCCTTAAATTTAGACTTCATGTTGTTTATCTGAGAAGAGAGTAACGATGATTAATACTTCCATTGAACAGAATAAAAAGGATTCAAAGTCTGTCCTGTACCTCCTCAGCTGTTTCTTTCTCCAGATGAACAATCTTATTTTCCCAGTAAATCCTTTGAGACTCCAGCTGACTTGTCAGCAGGTACGAGTACTGCAAACAAACAGCATTCGTTCAGTCCTGGTCAAGGCAGAAAAAGCATCAAAAAAAAAAAAAAAAAAAAGAAGATACTTACTTCTAGTTGAAGTGCATCAATTTTCTCAGCATGGCAGGTGTCTCCCTCACATTCATACTGCACCATCTTTCCATCAGTCTTACTGGCCACCAGACGATGGACATAGTTATCTACAGCAATGCAAGACAACATGAGCATGAACATGTTTACACTTCCACTATTAAACATACATGCATCACCTAGGCTGCATATGATTGTTATTGGAAATCAGACTTTAAAAACTCGGGGGCATATTTTGCAAAATTGGAACTGTGCATTGAATTACTCTTTAAATCGTCAAAAGATTTTAACAATATTTTAATACTCAACTTTTTGCAAAAAATACATAGCTTTACTCAAATAACAATAAAGATATCATGGCACATACGCCCTGCACAAACATAGGACATACCCTGCATTTTATCTTAACGTTAACAAAAAATATACACAATGAAATAAAAATGCATCTGCTCAACCCCACTTTGTCTAAGAGGATGGTATTTAAAAAGGACACCAAAAAGCTGTACCTATAACTAAGGTTTTTAAAGTTTTTTTCTTTAATTTCCTTTTAATATTTATCACATATGATTTGGTTCTCAACAAATTTGTTATTGCTGAGAAATTGGCTATGCTTTTCAAAGTCAATAAAATACCAGTGATGAATGCATATTGTTATTGTGTGTTTGCCCTTTAATGGACACAAATGGATTAATAGGTATACATTCCTGGTACCAACTCATTCAAAGTGATGTAACAAGGCTCAGTCAGTAAAACAGAACTTTTCACACACATAGTACCTCCTGCGTAGTCCCAGACACGGTGGTTGGTGAGCTGCATAGCGTAGGTATGCTGTGTTTCTTCAAAGTGCTTGTAGGCATGCCGGCTAACGTAGCGGCCACAACCGATATGCCCGCAGATCAAACAAATCCACAGGTTCTACAGAGAAAAACAAGTACAATGAAACTGAGATAAGACCGGCGTTCAATTAAAAACAGAAGTGGAGCTGACATAACCAAAGACCTGGTTAAGAAGCCCTAAAGACTGATAACAGTTACCTCCTGTACTCCACACTCAAAGCACTTGTTCTCTTCCACAGGTTCTGGTGTTTGACAGTACCTGCACACAGGGCACCTGAAAGCAGAGCACATATTTATCTATTGTCACAAAGGTGTGCAATGGGCTTTTGTGACAAAGAAGAATGCATGTAAAAGAAGGCCAGAATACAAACAACACATGACATGAAGCCTGGAGAAAACACCAGAGGAGTGTGAGAATCAGGTGAGGGAGCATGTGACTGTGTTAGTGAGAATGTTCTTTTATTTATACTGTTGCAGAACAGTCCTGTATTTAAACTGCCCCCTTAAATCAGTTAGATGTAGTAAGAGCACTGCTGTTGAAGGCAAACTCCCAGCTGACATTTTTATCTTGGAACATATGCAGTGTGTACCTGAAGTGACAAGTAAGACTGTAAGAGTACTGTGTGTACTTACGAGGCATCTTCCCACCGCTGGAGACACTGACTGTGAAAGCTGTGGTTGCAGAGAGTGGTGAGGATGCCATTAACCGACTCATCCATTCTCTCCAGACACACGGTACACTTTGGCAGCTCGGTCAACTCCATCACTGGCAGACTGGCTCCCTGAGGAGGGAGGAGGAGGAGAAGCAAGAAAAGGAAACACGTATAAGTATAAGCATATGGCAGATATAGGAAGAAACCAAGAGAGTGGAACAAATGTAACAAATTTAAGAATCGGTAAACATACCTCCTCAGACTTTATAACTTCAGCTCTCTCCACATAGACCAGCTGACACACTGCATCTTCTATGGAGTTGAACTGGCGGCCATTACAAGCAGTGTAAAAACTGTCTGCATCTGCCTGAACAAATACGGAAAAGACATTCAACCAATGTAAACAAACAGAGCAGCTTTCAGAGAAACAGATCATAAATGTAAGGGTATCTGCCTGTCAAACTAGGAAGTCCTGAATGTCCAAACTTCCCTCCAGCAAAGTGGTTATTAACACTCACTGCCGAGAGCTAAGTGTGCAAATAAAGAGACTGAAACTTTCACGTTTTTTTTTCAGACCCCCCAATCACTACCAAAATGCAATCATTTGTTCCTTCTGCCAGCATCAACATTTCCTGAAAATTTTTACCAAAATCCTTCGATTAATTTTTCAGAGGTAATTATGTACATAAGATTTGCAAGTGCATAAATGTCCAGTTTGTATTGGTGTATGTGGTGTTCTGGTTTAAGTTTTTATATGTGACCACAAATATGTATATATGTACAAGGTCCATTTCCCTTGATAAGCAAGTATACAAACAAAATTATAACACACAAGATTTCCTACAATAATTATAACATGACTATTTCACCACATCATGTTCCCCTATTGCAAACCAAAAACATAAAAATACAACAACATGAACAACATTTAGAACTTGACTTTTCAGAGGTTAATCAACTGTAACAAATTATTCTGAAAACTTACCTGTGTAGAGAACTTGATCAGAACCATGTACTGGTTTGGGGTGGAGTCCCGTATGATCTTCATGTGCTCCATGACTTCATTAAATGGTGCCATCAACTTCATAAGGTCATGACTGGTCATCGTGGCTGGCACAGTCAGGATGCACACCATAGCGCTACGCCTCACATCTTCAGTCAACGATGTCATTTTACTGCACCAAGACAAAATCATATCCATCAAACTGGAACATGAGAAAAACTAATCACATAACATCCCTTTTTTTCAGGGGACTCACTTGGTTTTGTAGAGGTGCATGATACCGTGGATGATCTCCACAGAGGGGTTACCACTGAAGAAAGAGATCTGCTCTGGCAGCTGTTTGGATGGGGAGTCTGGAGCAGTGCCTGAAGCTGCACTGTCGTCCTGTGAGCCCTCAGTACTGTCTGCTTCAGTCTCTGCAACCTGAGTTTCACCAGTCTGTTCTGCTGAATCACTGGGCTCCTCACCTCCTCCTTTATCTACAGTGACAAATGGATGTTTTCAAGTCTGAATGTGTCTCCATGTATGTGTTCAACTGTCTCTGGATAACATACAACATGATGCCTGCAGCCACTGAGAATTTTTTATTGAAAACAACATCGTTATTTTTCTGCCATTATATTCTGTTGAGAATGCATGCATATCCTTACCAGGGCTGGGTTCAAAGGTTTCTATAACCATGTCGCCCATGGCTCTGCTGCCAATGTGCTGGTGCAGTATAGTGGCTTTTTCTAGATCTGTCTTTCCGCTCAGCGAGAGTTTGGCCAAGCCCAGAGCTTTCTCCTGCAGGTCCTCTTCTGACATGCCTTCAACTGCAGACAGTTCAGACATTTACTGTACTGTCATTGACAAACTGGACCATTGTCTGAGCACTTTCACTTCCGCGCACTTGCAACGATGGACAGACAAATTTCATTATCATGCCGTGGTTTGATGTAGATACATTTATTGAGCAGAAAATGCCCAAACCCTATATGAAACCAATAATCTATCTGACAGTGAATAGACAGGTTTTAAATCCCAGGCTAACACTGACTGGCTAACACAATAGCAATGATTCTACTGCGTAACAGCACTGGTGTTTTCAAAAACTTACCAGCGGAATATTGGAAACCTTGTGGAGAAGGAGACTGGTCGGCTAATTCCAGACGGATTACAACCAGAGACACACTCATGTGTTATAAAAGAGGAGACTACTTCAGAGAAAACAAACAACCGGTGACAGCTAGCTGAAGCGCACGTACTGCTAGCTAAAAAGCTAATGGACTAGCAGTAAATCAGTTTTGCTAAATCCCTTTTACTACAGTCATATCACAAAATAAACACGGTTTCGGTTTCACTGTCTTGTCTTCGCAATCCATGGAAACAGTTAAAACGTTTGAATTTGTTAATATTTTTTACCATAGCTACCATAGCTATATATTCGCAGCTGTTTGTATCATGGTGCTCTTCTTCTACTATAGTAGGAGCAGTGATGCTTTACATTTAGCTTCATACTGCCACCTGGAGGAATTCACCAGTACTGTGCAAATTTCAGCATCCACAAACACAATGGAAGTCCTCAGAAAAATAATATACATCTGATCCACACAAACGCATAGATTACAAAGAGCCAATTGATCTGATTCACACCTATAGATCCTATAGGTGTGATTGTTTTTTTGTTGTTGTTTGAACTGAGCGTCACCAATAAAATTCTTAAAACAACTTTATCTGATTTCTTGTTAGTATTCGGCCTGTCCTGTTCCCTAAAATACTTAACGTTATAGATCCACACCTACATAAAGGTGTATCCTGAACAATATTTTCATCCATTTGACATGTATACAGCCTGGATAAATTGCTAAAGCGTATATTTTGACCATGGCCGCTGAAGATTACAATGAAATGCATTTTTTAAAATTTCAATAAGAATGCTGTTCATATAAATCTTAAACTTAAATGTTCCAATTTGCAGGGCAATTAAACAAATGTAACACAAATCTCATATTTACCTTTTTTATTTAAAAAAAAAAAAAAAAAAGGCTTTGACATTCCAGTGTTTCGGTTTTCAATTTTCTAACAAAAGAGGTGGTGAGATGACACTCCAGATTGTCAACCATTTTTCTGAACCTCAACAACACATGTAGTCACATCAAACAGTTTTCTAGCCTGAAATCCATTCACACAGTTGGGCTCAAGTCTTCATAAAGGCATTTATTTGCAAATATGTGACTATGCATATACAAGACTAACAGGATGGAGGGGGTGTTCACCATTTACTCACATTTTCACATTGCTCTTCCAATTTCATAATAAAATAATAGTACAACAAAAAACCCAAACTGCACACTACCTGCAGTGCCAGTAGTCATCCATCAGTGCTCCTTGGTGATAAGAAAACTTGTAAACTATGTCACTGCCTGCTTTTATCTCTGGGTAAACCCTCATTGGTTATTTCTAACAGATGCTAAATTGTTTCACACAGAGATGCTGAAGCTGATGAAACTATTTTTGATGAAACTTTTGGTTCACAATACTTTTTTGGAAGAGGTGGCAGGTGTTTTAAATGGGAATGAGAGAAACATTAATGCATGACATAATAACTACTGCAGCTGCTGTAAAACACTACTCATGTCCTTGCACACTGTACTTTCAAAGGCTGCTGCAACAATTATTTACAATTAGGTCCAATATTTGTCTGTGACACACAGTTCTCTGATTACGACAGAGGGAAAGAGCCATCCCAGAACATCTTGAAGTGCATCCTGGCAGAAAAAAACTGTCTGTGCAATTAGTTCTGGGTCAAAAAAAAAAAAAAATAGCCATAATCCCCTTAATCGTTTGGTCTAGCCTTAATTAAACACAGGCCAAATATGACTGTTAGCATCTAGTGCACCACAGCAATTTAGCATTTGCATTTATCAACCTGAAACGTCTAAAAACTGCCAAATTCATTCACTCCATATATGGATATCCATAAAATGTCTAATCCTGATGTGCCAAAATCAAGTGGCTACATACATGTTGCATTTATCACACTGCTACAAACAGATTCTACATCTGTAGCTTCAGAGAAAAATAGTAAATTATGAATGACCCGAGTAGAAAACAAACTACTAAGAGAACATTCATTTTAAGGTAGCCATACATGGTGTCATATAATTACAATCAGTCCAGTCAGTCATTGAAAGATCACCATTTCATCCACACTGGATTTTGTTTTCCTGTTTTGTTTGTGCAAGAGCAACCAAATTCCACAAGGGACATGTTTACACGCATCACTACTAGTATTACCATTACCAATAAAAAAAAAAAAAAAAAAAAGTGGCAGACAATAATTCGGATTTTAAAAAATGTCCTGTTATGCAACTCATCCCTATGTTGCTCTTTATAATACTGCGACTACAGAATTGGTTCCACTTTCATACCAAAGCGCCACACAAGATACACAAAGCAAGAAAAGCAAGAAAAGACAGTGACAAAAAAAAAAAAAAATCATTCAACAGGAAACTTCAGTCTGAAGGCCTTCTGCTGGTTGCCCTGCACTTGCTGTCCATATTTCCACATCAGTCTCCGCTGCTGTGAAGTAAAATGCAAAAGTGTGCCTGCTCGCTCGAGAGACATAAACAGCTGAAAAAGTAGCACAATAGAAAGATATGTCCTCTTCAGAGTGAAAAAAACCCCCAGTGTGTGAGTGTTTTACTGTACTGAGATGGACTTTGATTGTTCTTGGAGTCACCAGAAAAAAAAGTGAAAAAATAAAGGAAATGTAACTAACCAACAAACAATAGTGGTTTATTGTGTTTATATTCTCATTTAGTTAAGGAGTTGTGGTAGTTGCTCTTCACTATGTACAATAATTTATTAGATTAGTTAAATCTAAAATGATTCATTTTCCTAATTTATTCTATTTTTAAAAGGAGCATGTATTTGTCCTCATTTTCACTTATAACTGCTTTATAAATTCATGAGTTTACTTACAAGCTTATGTGCTATAGGAGTTGCAAATGTTCCAGAGGTGTGTATGTTGATCAAAAAATAAAAAAGTACTAATAGTAATCCACAAGAGCTCACAGACCCACAGAGGGAAATATTCAGAGAGAAGGAGGCCAGAAATCAATGTGTGCATGGGCAGGTTGGGCTGTGGTTTGT
>JAPTYQ010000005.1:35842150-35867603 GCA_029814465.1 Ostorhinchus cyanosoma
GTCATCTTGTTTTTTTTTTTTGTTTTTTTTTTTGGAGGGGGGTGTTGTGATGGTGTTCAGATCTTGAGGTTCTTTAGAGTTTCTGCTCTTTTCTTGAGAAGATCCCCCACCTCCTGTAGTGAGCGCAGGTAACTGCTCTGCACCTTGTCCATAGCAGCCTTGATAAATGTCGCTTCCTCCTAAGACGGTAAAAAATACAGGGTCAATCTCAAAGCCACGCAGTTAAACTTCCACGTAAACAGCAGTTGGAATATGTATCCAGTCAACGCAGCAGAGTTAAATAGGTTTTCCTGATTTCTGCAAATACTTAAGCCCAAAAAATTAACTGTCCAGCTTGTCCTTGCTTATTATACTGAATGTTCACAAATAACAGAGGCACACATCTTCTTATTAGGATCAGTGAGATGCAGACTGAATTTCCCTACAGAAAAATAAAGTGACCTAACCTTTAATCCATTGTGTTCATACCAAAACCCTGTACAAAATGTATCTGTTATCATTCCTGACTCCCTTTTATTCCGATTTTCCACCTAAGTCAATTGTGTATGACTCTTAAAATGAGTTCATTTCAGTTGCAGTATTAAAAAAGAAGCTTGAAAGTGACAGAAACAGTGTTAGTCCATTGTTTTGACAAAGCTGTGTTTCCATAAATATATTTCCATTCATCTATGACACATCCTATTAAAAAAATAAAGTATGTTATGGTGGCTTTTGCCTATTTTTTTTGGGTTTTTTTTGCCAGAGTTACTTAGCTTAATGGGAAATGGAAACATTCTAACATTTACCACACATGATTCAGCCATTTTCACTTCTAACAAAGAAGTGTTTTTCCAGTACCAGATACAACCATAAAACACAAAAATATCTGGTTACAGATGCACATGTCTCCTGTAGATGTCAAAGGCAACTGACACTCGTGCCAATTTTCTTTCAAGTTTTTGTCAATTTGGCTAATGACTGGTGTTTTCAGCGTACGTCTCCGTCAACTTCTTTAGTACAATCATGTGCAGCCTGTATGGCCACCCTCTGCCACAACACAACACAACACAACACACTACATTAGTTTACTTAATACCAAATTATGGAGAGGGGGTCTAATTTTTAACCCATTTAATACCAAATTGTTCTGTGCAAAATAATTCCATGCATTTCAATATTTAGACCTAACAACATGTAATACGTATGATTTTTTTTCCATTTTATGTTGGTTATATTAGTGAAAATGTAGGTTAAATTCTTCAGTTTGACCTATTAACACATCTGAAAATTAAGAATAACATGCAATTATTTTATGTATAACATAACTACGTAGGTATGTTCACAAGTGTGTTTGAACTTTGTTAGATATATTGCATAAAGACACCATGGCAGTGCATACCGAAGGGAACAGTGACAAGACTGCAATTATTTTATTTCATAGACTCATAAAACAGTGAAATAACCATAGAACAATTGCTGCCATTTGAATTAAATGGGTCAATATTAAACTTGTTTTTATCTTAATGTGATATTTCACGGTTTACTATAGATGTCCTGAAGGACACTTCCTCACCTGTGTGTATCCTTCCAAGGATAAACTGGCCAATTTAAGGGCAGTCATGCTCATCTCTTGCCCCTTTATGTGCTCCAAAGCCTGGGTAAGCAAGTCCTGCAAGCTCCCTGTCAATTCTTGGAACCCACACACCACCTCTGGCTACAACAGTAATAAAAACATGAGTGGACAGTTAGTTTAAAACACAGTTCACGTTAGCTGACAAACTCCAGATCACTGAGTTACAAGTGTATACATGGACTAGTTATTGGCAAAGGTACCAGAGCTGTGTTTGCATCCTTTTTTTTCTTTTTCTTCTTCTGTAGACTTGTCTTCAGTGGTCGCAAGATCTTGGCACAGTAACTAGCCATCCACAACACTACACACATCGTCTGTGAAGAGTGACATCGATGTGTTAGTATGAAATTAAATCAAATGAGGGCAGGAGCATCAAATGTCCAAGCAAACATCTCACCTCAACAAAGAAGACTAGGTTTTCTAATAAGGAGGGCTGAGTTTTTAATCTGCCCTCTTTCATTTCCAATAAATCCCCTTTGCTTTTATTCAGTATTTCTGTGGACAGAAAAAGGAGAATAGTAAGACCAAACAAAAAAACCCCCACTTATTTCAACCATGTCATAAAGCATATTCAGAATTCCTTCTCACTCACCTTGAAGCTGAACTACTAATGATTTGAAACCGTTACAGATCTGGGTTTGGAGCTCTGTGGACTCATCTAGAAGAAACAAAGGCAAAGTTCAGGATGAAAAAGTAAATCCTATGGATGGGGGCTTCCTGTTGGTGCCATCTCTGCTCACCAAGTCCAACAGTGTCCAGCTCCTGAAGGTTGACAGACATCTGCAAGGCCGCTGCCTGACATTGACAGCTCCCACTAGACAGAGCTGGGCCCAACCGGGTGGAGGGAGGTCCCAGGAATGGATACTGCAACGCAACACAAACGTTAGATAAGTACAATGGTTGCCAATGATATAAGAGCATGGCTTCTTGAGAACAAATCTCGATTAAAAAATAAAATAAAAATTTACCTGTATGCGTTTTTCTGCTAACTGAGCTGCTGTCTGTAGAGTTTGGTTGAGCTGTGAGAGCAAGCTACTGATGGTTGAGGTTTTATCTCCTACTCCATTCTCATTGGTCACCTCAGAGTTTTGCGTGGAAGGTGTGTGTCCGACTACAGCTATAGAGGCTAAAAGGCGGAGTGTTAGGGAACGTATCCTTAGCCACACTGACTCTTCCTCTAAAGATTGACGCCGGTGCTCATCAGTTAACTGTCTGTGAAATAAACCAGAACACATTTTGATGTGGCACTGCCATTTATACATTTATAACATTACATTTATTAAAGCTTTATACATTTACATTATGTTTTTGTTTTACCTGCAATGGAAAAAAAAGCTTTCCCAGATGAAATATACAAGTTTTGTAAACACAAACTGAAATTAAATGTTATAGTGTAATAGCGCATAGTACCGATCCTTAGGATCCCAGCTGGTAAAAACAGTAAGGTCTCTGTTGTCCCTCATATTATCCCAGGGGATATCATCCTCCTCTGCAGATAAAGACATGGCCTTCACACTCTCCTCCAGGTTCAACACACTTCAAAATACAAATATACACAAAAAGAAAGAAAAGCATCAACTTAATTCAATTCCATAACTTGGCTTTGTGAACATTCAGTGTGGTTCAGGGTAGATTCTCACATGTCGGCCTCTAAGAATAGATCCAGCAGCATCCTCTCTGTGCGGACCTGGGCAAAGTGCAGCGATTGGTTCAACCTGTTCCTGAGAGCAATGAACTCCGGGATTTTCTCAAATGCGCCATACTTATATGCTTGGATGATATACTCTGAGGTCTGGTGGGGGGATAAGGAAGAGTATACAGGTTGGGTAAGGAAAAAGAAGAAAGAGAAAAAATGAGTCGAGGGATGCAGATGAATGGACAAGGTAATATAAAGAGCGTGGGAACTCTATCTTTAAAAGCCTTGAATGCCTTGAACATTAAATCAGACTAAAAGGTGATATAGACTTACATCTTTCTGGTTAGAGTGGAAAAACCTGAGGGAGAAGTTACAGGCCTGGGAGGCTGCAGCGAACTGACCCAGTGACTCAGCAAATCGTGTTAAGAGAAACCTGAAAGTAAGAAATTAATTATTACACTTGTGAATATTATCCAGTATAGTCACATACAGGTCAGAGTTTTCTGAGTGTGTGTTCTTACCCTATGGTGTCGTGCTGTACATGCTTGGCATCCAGGCTGGAGTAAAGGTCCACTACAGGCTCAAAAGCTCCCAAGTGACAGTAAAGGAGCAGCAGAAGGAGCTTGAACTGGGCGTTGGAGGGACTGTGAGACAGACCCTCTAGGAGGAGACCCAAACACTGCCATACCATGTCCTCCTCACCTACAACACACAGCACAATGCATTTACACACATTACAGTTACAGACATGACCAGAGCTAGAATACAAGAAAAACACCCACCTGTTTCTTTCCATAGGTCAATGTATACATGAGCTGCCATGAGACAATACATATCAGAAAACTGCAGCTCCGTCTTCAGAGCATTCTTCCCTGTTGAAAGACAGAAACAAAGCAGAACAAACTAAACTAGAAGTCACTACAAGACAACTAATAAGATGCACCATCAGAGCACTGGCCCCACAAGTTAATACTTGCAAGTATCTCACCACTTAAAGGGAGATGTATTGATTTCAAATCTGGATTCAAGAATGCTGGGGGCATATGTTCACCTCAACTACACATATGCCAAACACAAACTGTATAGCAAACAGGAAAGCTATAATAAACTGTTGCCTTAGCAAACAGCACAAGCACTTGAATTAAAGTTTGTTATTCCTGTTTCAGGTGAAACCACAAAAAGGATTTAAAAGCTGTAACACTGCTATAGCTGCCCAGAGGCAAAGAAGTGTTTAAGTCAACCGCAATCACATTTCCCTCCATGTTTTGTTTGTATTTGTGAGGATGCACTTAAAGCCTGTTAAAGGTACAGAAATGCAGCAGTCATGAAGAGATCAAACCCTCAAATTCAAGACAGACAAACTGTTTGTTGAAGGTTGGGGTTAAATGTTAACATTTTCACATTGGAAAAGGTGACAGCATCAAAAACTCAAGTGAATACTTAATATATTCAGCTGCTATATTCATTCAGTTGTGGAGGATTTTTGAAGTAGTTTCAGTGACATTATGACAATGTTTTGGCTCAGTGTCTAAGAGTACAACGCCATGTAGAGTTATTAGTGCCTAGTCAGTTGTGTACAGCTTTGGCTACAGTTAAAACTGCTTAAGCACATGCGGGAACCTTTAGCTGACATATACACAGGTTTCTTTTAAACCTGCAGATCAGTACTTTAATGCAAGAGCACATCTTTGTCATAACAAATCAACTTTACCCCTGTATAGACAGTTATGTTACACAACAAAATGTTCTCCCTTTGAGTCCAATGATTTTTTAAGTTATTCCCACAGTCTCTTTATATCTATCCCTGCTACATGTTGTTGTAGAGTTAAATGCCACAGTTACTCAGGAAATAAAATACTTCCAGGAGAAAGCAGTTGTACATGTTTGGGATTTTGCTGCTTTTAATACAGTCAGTTTATTAAACATGCATTAGATTTTTTGTACATTGCCTTGGGTTACTGGTTCTAAATCGATACATTTTGGTAAATGTGCAATAGAATTGCCTTACCAAACTTCAGCCCGTGATGATAGTGAGCTTTAAGCTCTGTGATGAGCCGGAGTTTTCCATCCATGTCAAGACAGTGATGCAGTCCGAGGGCACGACTCAGCTGACACACACACAAATGCCTCTGCAGAGCTTTGGTATCGTCTGGAAAGGCAAATCCTTCCTCTCCCTGCTCCCCCAGTGGAACTGCTTCACTCAGACGATTAATAAACTATGAAAGGTAGGAAAGAAATGCATTTGCAGCCAAACTTTTCAGCTCACAAGCAGATATTCAACAACACTGCAATAAATATGTATTACCTGAACATGCTGTTCAGGAGAGAGCAGATGAAGGTATATTTTGAGGTCAGTGATGCAGCAGGGTTTGTCTCCAAACTTTCCAAAGAACTGCACCATTAGCTCTAAAGGCTCACCTGTTTACAGGCAAACCAACGTGTCACATACAAAGCAAAATATGTAGCCATATACAGAAAAAAAACCCAGAAACTGTTCAGACACTCCAACTGTCTTACCTAGCATACTTTCTTCAGGACAGCCCCTCTCTCTTAGTCTGTGAATTAATTCAAGCCGAGCTAAATAAGGGCCTCTGAGTGCATGAGAGTCTTTGCTGTCCTCTCCTTTAATTCTGTCTTCTACAAACCTCACGACTTCAGTCACAGTGTGATGAACTGAGCCCTCAGAACAACTGGAAATGGGCAGAAACACAAACAGTTGAAAATAAATAAAAAATGCTAGATCAGGCATAAGAAAAACATGTGGTATTCCATTCTCTTACAGCCAATATGCACCAACACAATCACCTGAGCTGTGAGTGATCTACACCCCTCTATCCAGCAACAGAATTTCAGCACGCATCAGATATATTTGTTTTCACACCCCAACATGAATCCTTTAAAATAAAAAACACCCACTGTTGTCCCTCTTCGGGTGGGCTCCACGACTGATCCATTAGGTGGAAGAGAGAATCAAAGTACGCAGGGTAGAACTGCCAGTCATCGGGACTAAAAACAGAGAGACAAAGTTTATTAACATTTTCCTTAAAGTTCAAGTAATTGTTCATAAAGTACACATGTAGGAAGATAACATGAGCAATACAGGTGTAGACTTTTACTCACTTTTTGAGGAGCAGCTTGTGGGCAAGGGCATTGCACTCTGCCCAACGTTGTAGTCGCTGGTAGAGCATCATACATTTGTTTTCTCTACTCTGCAGCTCACTGGTCAACTTCTCTGTGGGAACAAACAAACAAAAAAGAGGGGTGGTGGTGGAGGAATTTAGATTTGCCTGATAAGAACCAGAAAACACATCCTGCTTCTAAAAAACACACACATACCTCCAAGAGGGCCCCTGATAACTTCGAGAGCTTCCACACATTTTCCCAACCGCTCCAGGATCATAAAGTATAGCTGCACCTACAATTATAAACAAGACAAAATGTTCATGTCTTTTTTTCTCCCCATTTCTATTTAAAATGGGGAAAATGTATCCATATATGGACATGGAGTAAAACTGCACCAACAGACTGAGAAATGCTTACTTGTGGCCTTTTAATGAAATTATATCTTCAACAGATCTACAGACACCAGCATACTCACCTCTGCTTCTGCTTCGATCTTCTCCTCCTTGACCATTTTTTCCACCATGCGTTCAGCCAGGGGCAGGAACATAGTTTGGGACAGCTTTTCATCCTGTGCTGAGATAGCCTAATTGAAAGAGCAAATGTCTGACTTTCAAGATAATAAAAACATTTGAGGAATGTAAGCATATTTTTCAGTACATGATCATACCTGCATCACTAGACTCATGACAGACCAGAAGTAGTAAGGATTTTTAGGGACGATTTTATACAAGGCCATTCCTGCCTGCAAAGTAGGAAAATATAGAATTGTCCTCTTTACATGAACAAATGTGTACTTATGCCACTGCTGATGTTTTAGTGTGTTTTCATGTTAATTTGCAAGAGTGGACATGAGTTTTCTCACCTGCTGCATCTTTTTGTACTCCCCTACACGAGCGTATGCCATGAAGAGGTGAGAGTGATATTCCTCACTTAAGGGGACTTTCTTTACTGCAGCCTCATACAGCTTGGTAACCAACTCGGCTGTTAACAACAGGTACAACATTCATCATAAAAACGTTGTACTATAGATTATAACACTTTTAAGGTGTGCGTGCACATGTGTACTCACGACGATGCATCTCTCTGTACAGAATAGTCAGGGCCTGTAATGAGTTGTCATCGGTGGGCTCTAGAGTGGCCACCTCCTGAGCCAAACTAAAAGCTTCATCCTGCTTTCCAGTTCTCTGAAGGCCAATAGCCTTTAACACCTGAAAGAGGAAGATGAATGAAAACGAAAAGTCACTAAATACCAAACACAGATTCACATAGAAATGTGGAAAAAGTAGTTTAATAGGGTAGGGTATGAAACCTACAATGCACAACAATGACAACAATGCCATTTATGGGTAGCAAAATGTAGTTTAAAGAAACCTCAAACTATTCCACAGTGGTCTGTCTGTTTGTCTGTCTGTCTGTTAATAAATCATTAAATAAATAAGGTTGCATGGAGCTTCTGGATCAACTTGCACTCCCTATTTTCAGTGGTGATCTCCAAGAATGGACTCGCCAACTACTAATACTGGTTGATGACAAATTTTCTTCTCAAAGACAGTTTTTTTTTTTTTTTTAAATACATGTGTTATGTGGAGAAAACTGCCAGGCAGATTTACCACTTTTCCCCACTGGTGTGAGACAAATTTAAAGACTACGTGGCACTTCTTTCTACACGTCAATAAGCATGTAGATATGTTTATGGTGTTGGTTTCAAAAAAGTGAACTTGTAGTAACAGTTTGGGAACCACTGGTTCACAACTTTCAACAACTAAATGCATCTTTTCATATGCTATGTTAAAGTGTGACATGTCTGTGTGATTACTTCTAGGAAACATACAATGAGTAAAATTGTACTGTGAAAATGTAGGAGCATGCAGTGATACTGTGAGGGGACATGCTGTAGGGAAGAAAATGAATTTACTGTAAGATATCCACACTTATCTTATAGTAAAATCTCCATATGATGTAGACTGATGCCGACAGAAAAACTTGCCATAGAAGGCAAATAAAACCCAATGGTTACAGTGGAGAACAGTTCATTAGTCACCCACCTTAGCACAATGCAGGTCCTTATGTTTCTTGAGCAGTTTATCTGCCTGCTGTATTGCCATTTTATTGTTGCCATTATCAAGGTAATCTGTCATAAAGGGACAAAAAATATGTAAAATTGATTAGAATCAATAGTGTTACTCCAAATCAAAGTACCCAGCATCCTCTATGATTTGAAAGCAGCAAGCAACGGAGGCTTCTATTAAATCAACATGTTTTAAAAGCTTAGTGAAGGTGAAGTATGTGTATACACACGCTAGCATGTACAAACAGAGACACCTCAGTTCAGCCTCTTCATGACAGCTGGGAACCAAAATTAACTGTGCCAGACAGCACACTGTGATTATGTCATGCGTCTATTCTCCTCCCTGTCTAAACTGTCAGAGAAAAAACTTAACAAAAGCCAGCAACCTGTGATTCGTTCATATTCGTTTGATCTGGAGTTGAAATGGAGCCAAAAGATGCCAAAAAGCACCAATGAAGCTAAGGTATTTGGGAAAAATACTAATAATGAGGGAGATCTTTCTCCTATTAATCTATGTTTCTGAATAAAGCCAATGTACCAGGACACATAAATAGTAAAGTAAATGCCAGAAGTTTAAAATAAACCTCAAAATGATGAAACATTCTGGACAGCAACCAGGACGATATTAGCAAAACTACCAGAATAACAGACAGTTAATCGAAATATTGAAATAAAACGTTGCTAATGTCTATGAAAATGTAATTGCCTATCATTTATTTCACGAAATAGCACAGTGATCAGTTTGTACTTGGTGAAACAAGTGGTCTGAGCACTGACAGCTGCATGCTAGTTGGTTAGCAAGCTAATCCTCGTACACTGAAGCTAGCTCAAAAGCATTGTCCTTATACTATTATGAATCTGTTAGCAGGAAGCTAGTCGTGTAACATTTAGCCAACTAACTCAACTATAAATTCAGGCTAGACCCGGTCAGGAAACCACGATAACATTAAGCGTCAACCGGAGCTACAAAAACTCGCACACATAAGTAACTTTTATTTTTAACATGTACACAGCTGCAGTGTGCCCTGGGACTGGCTGGCTAGCTGACACATTAGCCGGCTAACTGTCAAATAGCGAACGTTAGCAAAGGAGAAGGCATTTCGACTTTGATAATAAGCCAAGCCGGACGACACAAATTCTCAAACTAGATAACGTTTGACAGCCGTCGAGGATATGTAGGGGCTCAACAATGGAATGTACAGTGTCATTCAGAGAACCGTGACAGTCGTGTCCTGTCCTGTCTCTGTGGCAGACCGGGTAAGGTGCACTGTCATTGGGCGCTGCAGGCAGCACAGTCCGCGGCTGGAGCTGGAGGGGCCGCACCGCTGCCCTCTGACTCCACAACCTTTTACTTTCAACACATGCACCAGAACACACCACGACAATGTTCATTAAACCTTCAATCGCGCATTAATATGTGGCTGTCCATTGAGTGCTTACCATAAATGGGTCTGAGCCTCCTGTCGTTGGGATCTTGCACATGGCCTCTCGCCGCCATGGTGGAGTTTACCTGCTGGGGTAAATACTCACGCATGCGTACTCAGATGTGCCTCTGGGAGCGATTAAAGGATTTTTTTCTAACTCAAAGCTCTGTACGCGTATACGTACTGTTGTAGCCTACAGCAACTCAGCACTTTCACATTTGAGTTATTTATTTACGCCGCACCTTATAACTGTAAACACTGTTCATGCCATTAGAAATAACACTATTTATGTGATACTTGTTAGTACTAACTCTGAACATGTTTTCATATTGATGAAACAAAAAGTACTTTTACTAGACAGTGCACAGGATGGTCATAACTGCATCAGCTAAAACTGAAAATAGTTGTGTGTCAAGTGGGCCAGATTACTCAATAGAAGACAAACTAAAATTAAGAACATGCATTATTTTCTGTTTTTACCAAATGATGTTTTTCTTGGTGTAAACAATAAAGCAGCTGATAACCAGAAGCACAGACCGTGGTACCATAGTTCTGTGTACCCAATAGACTATAACCACATCATAAAAAGAAATTACATTAACAACACACACAAGACAGGAGACAGCTCACAGAATTTATTTGTTCAAATTTATTAGATATTCTGTTATGTTCCATTGTCTAGACCTTCTGTCACAGCTTGAAAGCTGTGAAAAAGAAAAAATGAACTAATTGTATTACATTCACTACTAATTCCCCTGAATTTTGCCATATCAGAAAAGAGAAATGTGAATACATTGTGAATCTTTGTCTTTCAAAAAATAAAACATAATAGTATAACAGTAGATTTTGCAAGTGTGTATTCATGACTAGAATAAAGAAAACAGTATTTTGGATTCCATCTGTTCCCTAAGCGTCCATCCCTCCCCTCACAGTCATACCCTGGCTGGCATCACTGGTAATGCTACAAAACTGTACATCACACAGCTAACTCTAGTCTACAGGGACACTTCAGTCATCATCGAATGCAGTCAGACTGTTCACTCCTCAGGAGTAATCTGAGGTCAAGCTGAAACTGGTCTGATGTTGACAAGAAGCCTCCCTGTAAAGGTTTCCCTTATTGTCTGATGCAGTTTGAGAGCTTCTCCAAAGCACTGATGTGCTGATCAAACAGAAATAACAATATCCAGAATAAAAGATAAAAGGAAGGAGAACAAGGAATAAAGGGATGGTTGAGTATGCAGATCCAAATTAATCTGTTAGTATGAAGAATATGTCTTTTGTTTAATCTTTGTGTATAAGTGGTAGAATGGGTCCATGTCATGCTTGTACAGGTGTTAAACAGGTCTGTGTTCCTGCAGTTCAGACACCTGGCACACAGTTTTACACCTCTATCTCCTAAACTGTACATCTGTACATTCATTAGCATGGATGAGGTACAGTTAAACTATGGCATGATCAACAACAAATGGACAGTACAACTTGTCACACTGTCATCAGACAGCATACTGTCCACAGAGCTGACATTACCCGCTCTGACAATAACAGAACTTCATAAAAGTTACTTTTACCAGTACAGTATTGAATAATAGACCTGACAGCGCATAGTATCAGTCATTATTTGTATATACAACTTGTCCGTTTCTATAATAGGCCTACAGAAAAGTACACTTACAACTCTCTTTAAACCTGTCAAATGTAAACCACACAAATAGGTTACATCAAAATCTAAGAATTTTGGAGACACTTGTTCTCATACCTGATCGAATAAACATCTTATAAGCAGCCCTATTACTGCACTAAGCTACCTCATGTTTGTACAAAACATCACAAAATATTTTACCTGCAGCCCAACTGGATCTGCAATTAAGCTAAAAGCAAAATAGAGAAAGCTAATTTGAGCAACCTGAAGTGGATGCAGCCAGAAGGTAGTGACGCGGGATAAAAACGCCATCTGTTTTCAGATCATCCCAAAACAATCTAACCATAAAAATAAGATTTGATTAACCGTTGCCAAACTCATTTCATCCTTAACTAGATATAGTCAAGAAATGATCAGACAGACCTCATTCTTTCTTGTAGTTAAGGTACATGAAATGTTTTTAAAAAATCACTATACATGGCAAAAATAAAAAGAAACCTATACACCCAAAATGCTTGCCAATCCACAACTGCAATAAACATCGCAGATCTGCCTGGACCCGTTTGCTCTGTCAGTTGAGAGGGGAAAAGGTAGTTAAATAAAGATAAAAAAAAAAAAAAAAAAAACTACCTTAAATTCATGCACGCAGCAACGCACAATCTCTCATCCTCATTTGTTTTAGTAAAAAAAAAAGCTTTTGTGGGGGCTGTGAGAGCCCTCCAGTTAAAGCCCTAGCCAAAGAGAAAGGACATGCAGCAACAGCATGAGGCAAGTTCAACTGGCTGTTTATGGGAGTGGCAACACTCCTAGATAGTGAAAGCTGAACATTTTCCATCTCAGTCCTCAGAGTGACAGTCATCAAAGAGTGAAGGCAGTTGAGAACAAAAACAAGCACACAAATGCACACACTAACACACAGGTGTATTGTACAGACTCTCCAAGAGGGGGCTAACCTCCTCTCTAATCAACACAAACAATCCACTTGAGCAAAGCTGCATTGCAGCGACTACACACATGCAATGACAGTTAGTGAGGAGTTGCTGTTGTCCACATGCACTTGTGACAGAAGAACGGGCCAGTCTGCATGTCTAGAAGTGTGTGCATGTGTGAGGAAAAATAATTATCTATCATGCATGAGCATTGTATTTGCTTGGAACCTTTATCAGGCATGATTTAGCCTCATTTAAACTATAAAGAAAAAAAAAAAAGACATCAGTATTTGCAACCAACTGCCAGACAGAGGGGACAGTGAGACAAGGGGGAGGAGAACTAGACAAAAATTTATCAGAACTAGAATATAGACTGAGGGGAGAGACGAGGATTAAAGTAGAGACAGTCAGTTATAATACATGAGAAGGTCAGGACACAATGGTCCCATATCTGCTAAAGTTATCTTATACCAATTTCTGTGGGAATCTGTATAACTAAAAACAACATTCTAATGAATAAAAGGCTTGACTTTCTGAGTCATGGTTTATACACCTGAATAAAAACAAAGCCCATTGTAATAATCAACTAACAATTACATATCAGGCAATTTACGTTCTGTGCAAAGAGTTTTTTTTTCTTTTTTTATGTATGCAAAACCATTTATTTTTTTTTATTTTTTTTTCTGAGTGAACGGGAGGCGTGTGATTGGGGTAGAATCTGTACAGTACTGGTAACCAATCTTTTCAAACCCCCCAATGAATCATGTGAGACAGGAAGAGAAGAGCAGGCGTCGGGGGCCACTTCCTCATCGTTGGTGGACGTGTCTCTGATGACATCATCATGACAGGGTTTGGTTGATTTGCCTCATTGCTCGTGAGCAGCACTGGTGCCTCGAATCGGACCTTTTTTACGCAGCTAGAAAAGGGACAGAAAAGGAAGTGAGGTTTTAGGTTCAGTTGCCTACAACAAAAGAACACAAATTTTATGAATTCCGGGACACCAAGATGAGCATGCTCATTCCAAAAGTCACAGAAGAGCAGAAGGAACAGAAACAGAAACAATCAGGAAGAGCATGAGCGAGCTGTAAAGAATGTTAACATGTGAGTGTCAACAACCAAAGAATTGATCAGAAGCAGGCAGGATGAGAATGACAGACAGCACAGAATATGGCCCTATTCTTTAAGATGTGGAGCCAACTTTTTACAGAACCTTACAGAAACCTATTGTTAGGATTTTTATAACCATAAAATGTAAAGTAAGTGCAGTAAAATGCATTTCAATGACTTGTTTTGTTTCATTTCCAAATCATAAAGCAGAAAAATGCCACATTGGAATCAGTGTATTTTTTTAAAATGGTGTATATAAATTGGAAGGTTCTTAAGACCTTTTATTATTTCCATTACATTTCTAGAATAAAGAACATGCAAAATAATAGGCTGATAAGTATATAAAATAATTCTTATCCCCGTTGTTTGGGTATTTTTAGAAAAGACATCCAGCCCGTTAGATACATTGCCTATCATAAATATTCATCCACTTGGATGTTTTACCCTTTTATTGCTTTCATAAATCAATCATGGTTAATAAAATTTTGCCTTTTCACACAAAATATATATTAGAAAAAACTCAATATCAAAGTGAAAACTGATTTCTAAAAATTAATGTCAATAAAACAAAAATATTATGAAGAAAAAAACTTTGTTTGCATGATTATTCACCACCTTCAAGTCAGTATTTAGTAGATGCACCTTTGGCTGCAGTCACAGCACTGAGTCTGTGTGGATAAGTCTCAGTCAGTCTTGTACATCTGCACACTGCAATTCTGCTCCATTCTTCCTTGCAGAATTGCTCAAGCTCTGTCAGATTGCGTGGGTATCGGTCATGAACAGTCCTTTTTAAGTTCAGCCACAAATTCTCTATAGGATTGAGGTCTGGGCCTTTGACTCGGTCACTCCAGAACCTTTACCTGCTTCTTTTTATACCATTCCTGTGTAGTTTTTGCAGTATGCTTTGGATCATTGTCTTATTGGAAAATAAATCTTCTCCCAAGCCATAGTTCTCTTACAAACTAAAAAAGATTGTCCCCCAGGATTTCAGTGTATTTTGCAGCATTCATTCTGTCCTCTACCTTTACAAGCCTCCCATCGACAGCTGCTGAGAAACATCTCCACAGCATGATGCTGCCAGCACCAAGCTTCACAGTGGAGATGGCGTGTTTTTGGTGATGTGCATGTTGGTTTTCACCAAACATAACATCCTGTCTGATGGCCAAAATGCAAATTTTTTAAATTCTTGTAATGGTAGTCTGGAATACTGATCAACCAGTCTCCAGTCCCTCCAGACACAGGTGCTTTATACCACATTCACCTGAGACACCCACATCACTCAGGTGATCCTCATTTCACTAATTGTGAGACTACTGGCACAAATTGGATGGAGCTCTATTGAATTAGACCATTAAATTCAAAAGGGGGTGAATAATTATGCAAACAATTATTTTTCTTTACAGAGTTTTGTTTCATTGACATTACTTTGTAGAAATCTGTTTTCACTTTGACATTAAGAGTTTTTTCCAATACATTTTTGAGTGAAATAAGGCAAATTTTATTGGCCATGAGTGACTTATGAAAGCAATAAAAGGGTAAAACATCCAAAGGGGTGAATACTTATGATAGGCACTGTAAGTAATGATTATGTTTGCCTAACATCATCAAACAAAAACGTATTATCAGTGGCTCTTGTCATGTTAGATCTGGATCAGATAATCCACACCAGAAGAACAGGACCATTGAGATGAAAAAGTGGAAAATTGTAACGATAAAGAAGGCACAGGGCTGGCGAGATGGAAAACAAAGTTTACAGTTTCAAACACTGCCAAACTGTTAGAAACTGACTTTAGAGGTGAAAAGAATGAGAAGAAAAGGGTGGAGAACGATCCATGCAGCGCCACCACCTTCCCATTGTTGAGACTTACTCAGCCTGCCTCTAGTGTATGACCTACAGCAGCGGACCTCTACTCGTCTGTTGCAGAGGTACCTCGCACATCTCCCTTCTGACGCATCTGATGTGAAATTCAGGAGTTAAAGAATTAAATGAAGCAGTTCAAGTTTGTTGAACGGTCTCCACTTGTCGAGTCAAAACAGAGTGACAACCATCACCAAAATCTGCTGCACTCTTGTGTCTCGTGTATTTAGTGAGACAGTTACCTCCTCAAGTTCTTTCTGGGTCTCTTCTTCCATCCGCCTGATGTCCTCCATGGTCAAACCACACCATTTGTCAATCCAGCAAAACAGCTGACGGTGGAAGTTGGTGAAAATGCGCTTTTCTTGCTGTGGAAGGAAGGAACACCTTTAACAACACTTAAAAGGAATCTATCGCTGAAAGAAAATGTTGTTTTTTTAAATAGCTATATTCTTTTACTTTACTCCTGTCTGTCGCTTCTCCATTAATTAAACTAAGACTTCCTCAACTTTTTTTTTACATTCATGTGCAGGAAATTTCAGACCACTGAAATATTTCAACACCAAGTCCATCCCGTTGTGCAGATGCCGACCCACACATTACCCTGTGGATGAAGTTTTCCACTTTGGTCTGCAGACCCCACCATCTGAACTTGACAGTGACCAGTTTGTATGCACACATATATGGACAATCTGTCTTCAGCTCATTCTGCAAAGAAGGAAAAAAAGTTCATTTTAAAAACAAAGGATAAATCATTGCAAATCAGAAGAACAACAGCAGAGTATCTGTGCTGTCTGTTAATGTTACGTGCCTTCCAGTCAGGGCCTAGAGGTCCCCGGTCTGTCTTAGCGGAGTGGAAAAGAGCAGGATCTTCTTCTGGTTTATAATCCTGAAGAAAAACAGAGGGTAAAAATGCTACGAAACACACCAAATACACACATTTCTTTCTCTTTATTTACATTTCTGAGTATTTCTGGACCTTTATCTAACAGCTCAAAATGGATGGGAAAGAGAGTAAATGAGTCATATACAGTAACCAAACCAGGAACTTGCTACTTATGTGTCCCCTAAGCTTTTAGTTCTTAGGTGAACTCAATGTACAGTTTTCTCTTGGTGAGTAAATAACACAGTAAAAAGTTTTCTGCATGGTCATGTATTGAGGTTTTAAAGGTGGTATGCTGTCACTGAATCCATTTTCTCATAGAGCAGATTATTCTAGTCAGTGCTGAATCTCTCATACTGAAGATGCTTAGTCACACTCCAACATCCCAGCAATGTTCACACCCTTGTACTGGATCGCTGAAGAATTAGCAACAGCACCTCCAACCCAGGGTGGTGCTCACTATGCTGCTTCAATCCATCAGATCTGCTGGAAAACAGTGGTGCATACGTACAGCAGATGGACGTTCAGATTAGGCCTCAGCTTCAACGCTGATCCACTTAAGTAATTATTGTAGGAGAATAAGAAACACACCATGACCCCAAGGCAACTGTGACCCACCTGGATCAAAATGGCTTAATGCCTGCTTCTAGAGTTTAAACTAGTGTTAACATGATGGTTTAGGTCATGAGGTAAGAGGTGCCAATAACAGACTAATAAAAGGTTGTGAATACCAGGTTTTTGAATCAGTCCAATTTAAAACAGACTTAATGGTCCCAACACCTTCCACCATCCACTTAACTGTCATTGGTGGAGAAGCTATAGTTTTTCCTTGTGTTTTCTCAATAACATAGTGTTTCTTTCAACTTGACAGAAAAGGCATGTGGAAACGTCATATGTTACATGAAGGAATAGACAATGACTTAATGCTGCGTCAGTGACAGTAAAATAAGAGCAGCTGCTGCTGCCTTAGTGTCTCTGCAGCTGGTCCATTATTCACTAGGACAAAGGCAAGTTTTCAGTCACATTTGTAAAAAAAAAAAAAAAAAATAATAATAAAGATCTGCACCAGCAGTGTTGATTTGTGCTCTATAAATAAAAATGTATTGTATTGGATTCACAGCAAATTTCAATGTAGTTATAGTTTCCTAACTAAAATGAGTTTTAGTCCTAGTTTAATGAGTAAAATTATGTTTTATATCTACATTTAATTATTTTTCTTTTCTAGGACTGATAAGTGGTGGACAAAGGATGTACATATGGACCTTAAGTGACCTTTACACCTTCAGTGTTGATGTGGAATTTGAATTAGTATGATGATTATTGATCTCACAGTTTTTAACAGCTTAACTTACTGAGAAAAAAATTCAAAACATTTAAATTTCAGAGCGTGACCATTCTAGGATTACAGACGTTACATCGAGGCTATGAGAAAAAGAGCATCCCATTACAAGGATAACTCATGCTACGCATACAACTCCAAATTTCATGTGACAGATTAAAATGACTGTAAGAAAATTGTCATGTGTGAGAGTCTCATGCTCAGTAAGTTAGTAGCTCTGTTCTGTGAGTTTACCTCCATGAAATTTGAGATGACTCATCAACAAATTTCAGACATGGTTTACAAAGTGCAACATTAACACTGTACAGTTTATGAGATACGTACTGAGTGAAATCCTGTTAAATGTCCGGCCAGCAGATTCAGTTGTGTGCATCTACCCTCTGTTAGGCACAGATGAAATTATATCACCTCTGTCTAAAGGTATGTATTAATTGTCAAGCGAAAGCAGGAAATTGGAAGGAAGTTCTATTCCATTGTATTATTTCAGTCAAATCTCCTTGTTTTTGGATCAGACTGAGGTTGAATCATGTTCTTACCACAAGCTGACCACTCCGTAGATCCAGAACTACGAAGATGCCACTTCCTCTAAAACAGACATGATGTAGTAACTGTATTTATTTTGACTACTGTCTTCACAGCTACCAAAAGTAACTGTACCAAGACAAGTCTGAACTTTACCACCGTCTGTGTAGACATGGAATGGGGCAGTGGTGTGTACTACCATTTATTTAAAGTGTTTATAGAGGTCGACTCAGACCTTCTGTATGATGTCTCTTTTCACTGCGTCTTCCATGTGAGTGCTTGACTACCCAGTCTTCTGCTACAGCATGAACGTACCAGTAACTCACCATACATCCTTAGACGCTGAATTGAAGCAATCTAGGAATGGCTATGATTAGGGATGCACGATACCGATACTAGTATCGGTTATCAGTCTGATACTGAGCATGTGTATGTCTCCTCGTACTCGTGAAAGTGTTTCAATACAACTTGATGGCAGCGTGATGTTCACCTCTTAGAGCAGCAGGTACATGGCTGAGGCGTACTGCCAGCTAGGTGGAGATTTTTCAAAATAAATGACGGTGACAAAAGTAACAATGACTGCAAGTTACCTTGAAGACATAGACGGATACGAATGGAGCGAATGGTCCGTCCTCTGCGTACATTTCGTACATAATTCTGTCTGTTTTCTGGGTGCTAGCAGACACATAGCCAAAGCGATATAAAACTCAACATATTATCTGATAAGGCTCTGTGCGAACCCAGAAGAAGAAGCAGTACCACTGGGAACCGTGGAGGTAGCCAAATTTTTTCAAAGAGCAACTATGTGAGTTAGTGAAACACTACTGACATATTTATAACAAATACCCTTATCAATATCAACATTAGCACCCACATTAGTATTACCTCCTCTGTCGTCACCATGTATGTTATTATTGACTTTCTTCTTCTTCTCCAAGAACTTTACTCTTCTTCATGGTATTTGGCAAGTAAGGTTAATTAAGAGCGGTGCCCTCTGGTGGATTGATTGAGAAACGCTCATTCCAATGCATTAAATGTCAGTAGCAGCACTTTGTTACAGTCAGTCTAATGACAATGACAATAAAGCACATTTTCAAAGGTAACTAAGAACTGTAATGGTATTATTGAGTACTTATATCAGTACATCAGTATATCGGTATCTGCAAGTAACAAAATGTAAGTACTACTAGTACTCAGTTTGGAAAAAAGTGGTATTGGTGCATCCCCAGAAATTATATGTTTATTCATTCTAGACATTACATTAATTCATTTTTGCTATGTCATTGGCACCTAACATATCTTTCTGGCTATATGTCAAATTGTTGAAATCTTTTTTTTCAAGAATAACCCCAGGCTTTTTCTTGGACCAGTACAACAATGGAACTAAAAATAAAGCCATTAAAAAGTCTCACCCCACCAGCCACTTCTTCTTTGCTTGCAATATCTATGGGAACCACCTCTACAGTACTCCACGTCTGCTCATCCAGGTCATGGACCTGGATCAATGAGAAACGGAAAGACATTGGACGGCAGGACATAGAGATTAGAGAGGAGATCATATGTGGCTGAAATTATAAAGCTGGGCACAAATCTTACATTTTCTATTGTTCCCATGTCAGGTTTGTGCCACGTCTCAATCTTTATCATGAAGTCATCCTTCATGTACTCATTCTGAAAAGCAGGAGAAAACACATTGGTTTCATAATGGGCATTAGATTTGTATTTCAATTTATAAAGTAGCTCACACTATTTCAAGCAATTACTCTGAATTATTACTAAACAGAATGAAGGCAGGTAATCTCAGCCAACAGAAACAGTTCAGAGAACACCATGAATGGAGGGTTCTCGGGGATGTACTTAAATCCTATGGCTAAATCCAATAAACCAATCAGACATTTAAACTAAAACAACGCTGGTGAAGCTGCTCTACTTGGCTCTGGTATATTTTTAACATGAGCAGCAAAGTTAGCTGTGCAATATCAGGCACTGATTACGTATACTGACCCAGACCAGATATTTGATCATCCTTATCATTAATAGGTGATCAGTACACATCATGTATGTGCAATGTGTGTGTTGATATCGGTAAATTAAAAACTTACCGTAACAACTGCAGAGGAAGGATAAAGAGAAAAACAGGAGATAAATATGTTAGGACAGTATAATGACTTTTAAAAAAAATTTAAATAAATTTGCAGACATCTGTTAAAAAGCTTTAAGTGTAGAAAGTCCATTTAATGTCAACTAACACTGCGTAAAGCTAAAAAAATAATAATTCTAATCACAAAAATTCTACTTAGTAGGAAATTATTAAATGTGGATTGTATTGTGTAAGCAAATTACAGTGAGCATTTATTTCTTTGTTATTTTTTCTCCTTAGCTGGAACTTACTGGTACGACAGTATGGGTAGGCGTTCCAAGCCTTTTCGTGAAAAACTAATGCTCCCTCTGGTGCAATCATCTTCACATACCCAGGGACTTTACTACAATGACAGAAAAAGAAAGTCAAATTTTTGGTAAAAATACAGGCATAAAAACATTTTGAAGTCTATAGTTCACTAACACTTAAACAAAAAGTGTTTTGTGATGTCTTGAATGTCAAGCACTGCAGCAAAGCTGCTTCTATCATCTGAGGGTTTTTACACCAAACCAATAGTCCTTTCTATTGTTACTAAAAGAGTACTAAATTAAAACACATTTTGTTCATGTGCAGTTTAGATATCTAAAATAGTTAGGAAGCCTTTAATATGTTTGAGTGAGTAAAAATAAACAAGTTTGATGCAAAAGAAAAAAAAACTCAAAACCATAATGTGCTGTGCACTTTTAACACTCATTGGCCAAATATAGTGTAAGATTCTATTGAAAGTTACTGCCCTATAATGTAGATTAGATAGTCTTTGTGTAAAATTTATTACATACATATTAAATGTGAAAGGACTCAAATAATGTAAATGCACAACGCTATTTGACCTTGAAAAAGTAGGTCAAGGTTACCCATTTTCAATAGGCTTCTGCTCTATGCCAAGATGCATCCACAGTATAAATTTGGTGCAGATATCTCAATGCATTCTTCGGATAATGCGATTATGTTGTTGAATGGACAAACAACAAAACAATGACAACATCCCTCGGCCATGGGGTAAAAAACATCTAATGAAGGAAAATATATATGATCATCTTCCTATTGTCCATTGAAAACACCCCAGGTATTACATGCCTGCTTACTTGGCTTACCTGTTTGGGGACTTTACCAGAGATAATGACAAAGCCATGCCAGCTTTGTGAAGTTGGTATATGACACTTTTCCATAGTGTCCATTTACTTCATCATTATACTTTGAGGCAGCAGATGCTCAACTTTCTCTCCATCAACATCTGTAAGCTTTTAATTACAAGCTCTCTGTGATTATTTCCTTTTAAGCTTTACCTCTCCATAAATTTGTCAGACCTGGGCCTTTTAATGTTTTTCTGGATGTTAGGCCTAATATAAATACATCTTCTGCTAGACAATAACTTGTCTGAGTGCTCCTTTGAAAACTGCAAACCTACCTCTTTAGATGGTAAATTTTATGTGTGTATTGTCCCTTCTCCCCATCCTTCTCATAGGGTTCATTCTTCAGCACCTCGATGCCTTCTCCTCCTCCTGTCTCATTCTTGCTGGCCTCAGCTACAGAGTACAGCTGCCCGACTTGATACTGGTACAAATGAAAAGAAAAGAAGATAGCCTGTATATACAGCTATGGCAGAAAACCACTGATTCTATCCTTTAAGTAACTTGCTATAAAGGCTGAATGTAAGGGTAATGCAGAAGCAGTGCTATTAACAGCCACTAGATGCTGCAGACTGTTAAACATAATGCCAGTGCATTTTAGATAAAGGAAAACTGTGTTATTTAAGTACTAAAATAAAGAATTCTGGGTGAATGTATGCCTCAGAGTATCAGATGCCAAAATTTGGTGTCTGACAATTAATCCAGCTTTTCCTGGTCATTTAAAAGCCAAGATGCTGTTGAGGTGTGAATGTCTTTTAACAGCTTGTGTTTGATGTCAAAGAAGGACACACCCATGTTTTCCACAATCTGGTAAAAACAACTCACAATAAACTCAATAGGTTTCCATGGTTTAGTGTTTCACAAGAGCAGAGACTTATGCCAACCCAAAGTTATGAGTTTCAGACTTCAGAAATATAGAGTACAATGTTTGACTTGATGAGGTTTTGTTGAGGAAGATGGGACATATGGGATGATAGCTTGAGTTTTTAATTATCTGCCATTGAGAGGCTTTTGTTGGTATGTTACTGCAGATGTATATCATTCATTTAGTGCTGAAAAATAAAATATGTCTCCTAAATTCTCTCTGCTTTGTCTGGACTACAGTGGGTTTTTTATCATGTGAAAAAGGCTTTGAACTAGGGCCAAAACATGATGTCAGTGGATGTCACAGCAGGGTGGAGAATGAAGTGAAGTCTCAATAAAAAGAATTTTCAGGGAAAAATACATCCTAATAAGCTAAGTCTGCACAAAATATATGACAGCTATTAAGAAATGGCACAAAGGCTTTAGTCTTAAAGGTTGTGTCCACAGACCTCTCTACGAACTACCGCTACCAGTCTGTCACACCAATAACAAGCCTTTCCAACAAAGGCCATTCTGTCTTAGCATGGGGCCAAACCTAAAGCACGAGTGGATGAGCAAAATGGCTTCAATTTGTCAAGAAAAGGAGATAAATACAGACCTACAACTATGGCAGTCCCCATAAAACATGATTCTAATTTACTGTCTATGCAAAAGAGGTTAAGGAAGCAACAATACCCACCTCTTCCACAGAGACCGGCAACACTACACGGCTGAAAGAAGGGAAAACAAGGGAAAGGTGGGGCAGGAAATGGAGAGAGAGAAACAAATAAGTTATTTGAAAGTGAAACATATCAGCATCTCATTACCATACGAACATTGCTAAAGCTCCAAAACACTTTGGCCTGCCAGTTGTTGATGACATTACTTTTACATTAATTCTTTAAAATGTTATTACTTATTATTCACTGAAACTCCTTACTGCAAATGTGCAGAAATTATACTTGTATTAATATTACAAGGAATGCTTAACAACATCACAATCTGTGAATGCAATATGGATCTAATATGAATCAACAAATGCTCAGATAAAAGAGACACCAAAATGTGAGAAATCTCTTCATTCACTTCTAAGTAGTAAGTGCTAAGTAAGTGGCAAAAAAATCTTCCAGTCTGAATGATAATATGTAGTTAATATATAAAAAAATTATTTTGGAGAAGACTCCCAACAAAAGAGCAGTATGGATGAAAAAACAAACAAACAAATGGTGAATATTGAGAACAATGAACAAAATAGACACAGATTTGATTTAGTAGCATACAACATTACAAGCTGAATACTTCAGGAATAACGACAGATCATCCAAGGTAATGGCCACAGTGTAATTAGGGTATCTGTAAAATTTGGGGAGAAATGTTAACCAAGAATTAAGTCTCAGATTATTGATTATTTGATTTGATATTCTGTCTAATGAGAAACTGACAGCGATTAATTGTTCTCTTTTAAGGCATTAACATGCTTTAACCAATGAAACCAAGTAAATAAATGATATTAATGCCAAAATATGCAATGAAATTAGTGCTAATAGTACAGCACACTGCCATCAACCATACACAAACCCCACTGTAACCAGCACGTAAATACACATAGTCTATATAAAGAATAATACAGATTAATCAAGGAATGAGGGAATTCTCTAAATAGACACAATGTAAAAGGAACTTTCTTGCCTCAAGCTTCCTCCCCTCTTCTCAGAATTCATCTGAATCCTTTGCTAAGATTGGCAGAAGCAACACCCCACCCTTAACCTAAACATAAAGTGATCGATGCAGTCTATTGTGGACAGTCCACAGTCTATGCACTAACACACTCAATCCAGTCTGCAAAATCACAAAACCAAACAAATAAAGACCACTTAAAAGCTGTAATTAACAACACACAGCTCCCATAGTATAATATGCTGTTTTTGTTTCAACACAGCAGTCTAACTTTTTAAAGAATGAAAGCAATGATATTCATATATCCTAGTAGTATAGATGTCATGCCAAAAGAAAAGAAGGATTAAAGGCTGCACTTCCACCTAAATGACATACACAACCTTAGATTTTTATTAATAACAAAAGATGTGTACTACAAAAGGAACACACAGCTATAGTTTTTGGATGAGACAAATTGTAATATATAGCTTATTATGATTAATTATACTGTCAAAGACAAAGCCAGATCTTGGCACACATGAACCCAAAAAGCAATATTATACAAACTAAGTGCAATGTTTCTACTTTTGGCTCAACATCACTGTGGATCCATTGGATCCAGAGAATTTAATATGTTTGCTCTGGAAAACTATACTTGAGCATCATTTCCTGCTTTAGATTTTGTCAGGTACAATGTCTTTGTTGCTGTAAAAGGCTGAGAGTTTACACTCACAGTCTCCACAGCTGATAGTTTCCTTGACTGCTATCAGATGGGTATTTCAACTGTTAAGTTATTTTGCAAAGATGCTGTAATCCCAAAGTATTGAAGTATCATCAAATTGACAGTTCCAACAAAAAGTAAAGAATCATCAATCTAAACCATGTGTTTTTCCTCAGTAGGTAAATTAAACTATGTACATGATACATTTTAGAGAAACAATGGCAACAATATAAATCCAGTCAAAAGTGGGGAAGTTAATGATTAGTCAGTGATTGATTTATTACGGGTGAGAAACTGCTATGTCAATTTCAGGGAAAATAAACCTTTTAAGTTCTTACAGCTTTTTTTTTTTTTTAAGTAAAAAAAAAAAGTCAATGACATGAAATCACTAACAATCTGAATCCTTAGTGTTTAGTATCACATTTTCATTTTGTTTAAATTAGACATGTTCAGTTTGTGACACAGTCTCTATGAGATCAGAGACAGAGGATTAATCTCTGAAAAATATTAGACTAAACAGTACCGTGTCAGGTATTAATGACAAACTGAAGTTAACCTATGCAACCTGACCTGCAGTTATGCAAGCCTTGTTATATGTGCCCAGGCAAACATCTGCAGCACAGGTACAATGATGCCCGATCACCGAGAAGCACATCAGCATTTACAAGTTTCAATAATGACCAGATAAACATGGGTAGAAAAAAAGAGAGGTTGTTATTTGGCGAATAAGATGTTAATCAGGCTTGCATGCATTAGCCAGGCAGATTAAGAGTGGGGCATAACTATTTACAATTTATTTCATGTCCAGAAATATTTTAAGGTTATATAT
>JAPTYQ010000005.1:35880932-35895583 GCA_029814465.1 Ostorhinchus cyanosoma
TACAACAGTACCTCGTATTACTTCAATATGATGAGAATGTTTTTTCTGATTCTTCTGCTCTACTTATTTTGCATTATATTGTACGTAAACTTTGTTTAAGGTTTGCATTAGACTTGAAACAGAAAACCATGGTAAGGTATTGGAATTCTTCACAGCAAAAATCTAAATATTGCCAAGTGTATTTTTCTCATTTCTAGTCAAAATATCTCATCATACTTCAAATAAGACATGATCACCTTAAGAGTAACTTTTCAGTGAGATATAATGGACTTATTTTTAGACAATAGATCTTGAAAATCTTATTTCAAGAAATTTTACCAAGATAATTTTCTTTTGTTCCATTGGCAGATTTGTTTTTTTTTTTTGCTTAATTCGAGATTGTTTTGTTTAAATCAAGCAAAAAAAAATCTGCCTATGGAACAAGTGAAAATTAACTTGGTAAAATTTCTTGAAATAAGATTTTCAAGATCTATTGCCTGAAAATAAGTCCATTATATCTCACTAAAAAGTTACTCTTAAGATGATTATGTCTTGTTTTAACTGTGATGAGATATTTTGACTAGAAATTTGAAAAATACACTTGGTAAGATTTAGATTTTTGCAGTGTTTAAAGGGGAACTTCTATTTTCTGTTTAACAGGTGATTAAAACACAACCCTTTTCAATATGACTCTACCATAACCTTATGGAATGGCGTTGACCTGGTGGAGGATAATACATCTTACAATTGTTGTTTATTATTATGACATATCTTATCTTATGAACCTGGGCTACAGGGTTTTACCTTAAAACTACTAATTTGACCGTCAAGCACAGGTCCAGTATATCAGCAGCAGTGAGGAGGAAGTCCTGAAGTGATGGACTGTCGCACACACTCTCTGCTTCACAAACGCTTTCCCCATCTTCGCTCATTTCATCGGCACCCCTCAGTCTCTCTGGGCTGCTGTGACTCTTCTTAACCTTTCCATCCTGATCGGCTGTCTCGCCCGATGTCGACGCCCCACACAGTGACCTCTCCTTGGCCCTCCCACCTGCCCCCTCTCCTCGGACGTGCTCCTGACTGGGGGCCAGGACCAGCGCAGCGAGCTTCCAGGATACGTGAGTCGCAAAGTGGACACACTCTGCCTGACTTAAAGCTGCTAGTACACGCTCTTTTGTGGCACTGCTGCCAGTCAGGGGGTGACATCCCAGCTGATCTCCCAGCCAAAGAGCCTCATCTTGGGCTGAGGGTAGGGGACCCCACAGCCAGCGGTCCATCACACTCGGGGGCAGACGAGGAGCCCCGATGACTGCTGCCACTGACCCTCCATCAGAACAAAGTACTGGACCACCACGGCGAGGATGAGCCTGTGAGTCATCACAGAATATATTTTTATGCCCAACAATGCTTATATATCTTTTTTTTTTTCTTACATATTTTTAGATATTTTTTACGCACCTTAACCGTGGCTCCTAGGCTGGCTAAAGAGGGTACTGAAATCAGACTGAACCGTTCATAAAGGTACTCATTAGAGGAGCTGCCTTTGAGCAAGGCAAACGGGATCAGGTACAATTCTCCCTCCAGCACTAACACAAGCTGTCTGTGTCTGCCCACAGGCCCACTACTGTGCATCAGACCCTAGGAGTAAAAAACAAAGGATAACAAGGATAAAATGATGAAAAGCACATAAAAATGGAAATGGAAACAGGAGACTAACATACATATGATACAAACCCCTTCCATTGGTGCTATGAGTAGGTCATACAGGGCTCGCAGGGGAGGTTTTCCAATGTTAGCTGGCCGGTAATGAGGTGATGACAGGCTATCTTTCACTGGAGACACTGTGGCGCTGTATAGACTGGTCATACTCTGACAGCTTCTGTTAGAGGAATACACACATTTATTACATACACACACACAATATCCTTTTGAAATCAATGGAATGCTATGAATTCTGACCTGTTAAAGACGTTATTTCTGGACACCATGCGCAGGTATCCGGTGGGGTCAGTGGCTGATGTGAGTTTGTTGTTCAGCTCCTCAAACTGTTGCTCCAGCAGATCTCCTGCTTCACTCTCCGTCTCACTGCTCGAGCAAACTCTGCCAAAGCAGGGATGCAAACACTAGTTACTTTTCTTAAAATAACTTTAAAGTAGGTTTAGGTATCGTGTGTACAACATTACAGTCATGGGAAAAATTATCGGCTCACACTTGTTTTCTTCAATTTTTTTGTTCATTTTAATGCCTGGTACAACTAAAGGTACATGGTTTTGGACAAATAGAATGATAACAAAAATAGCTCATAGTAGTTGAATTTCAGAGCTGATATCTAGCCATTTTCCATGTTTTCTTGATAATAACCAAAATCACTTCAGTTCTTGCATCAATATCTATGGCATTGTACTGACAAAACCAGTGCTTTTAGTCATTCCATGTTTTCTTTTCTGTCTGTTTAGTCACATGTTCCACACAGGAGTTAGTACTTGATTGCATAACCATTGTTTTTGATGACCTTTGATGGTGTAATAATTTTTTATGTGACTGTATTATGGATGTTTAAAGTCAGAAATGGTCACAGCAAACTACAACGCTTACACTTTTGGGGACAAACCAGAATGTATTTGTGGATTTTATAAAAGTAAATGAAACATAAAATAAGGAATCACAGCTTTTGGAGACAAAAACAGGAACAGTAAAGTAAAGATACCGCTTCCAAAATAAGTCATTTTTAATATTTCTGTTTTCTGGCAGCCCAGTGCCGACATGGATGGATTTTGTGGAATAATCAGAGATTTTTTTTTTCCATAAACAGAAAAAATAGTCAGCAATTAATTACAGGCTTTATGTACTGAACTGATGACATGCAGAGTTGAACTTGCCATTAGCAAACACCATTACTTTTTATGGAATCTTCTGGCTGCATTTTTGACATGCTCGGAGTGATTTGAACTGTATTAATATAGCACTTATGCTGCCTGGATACATGCTAGTGGGTAGTAACCCTCTTCTGGTGGGTTGAAGAGCAATTTAATACTGCCAATGTGCAAATACTTCCAGTGCTGTGCATGAACAGGGTTGGTAATCATCACACATAAACTGACATGCTTTAATGGACAGAGGCTCCAGGCTCTCCACAGCTTTAATACACACCCACACACAGACACAAACACACAAGAGAGGGAATGAATCGCTGCTGGCTACAGTAACACTACAGCAGCGGTTTTCACAGAAAGTTGAGATGCAGTTTGTGTGGGGGAACATTTGCTGACACGACATATGGTAGTGATTTACAAAGCAGTCCAGCAGTGCCAACCAAGGCCTTAAGTTGTGTGCAGGATAATTGAGGATAAAGAAATATGGCAGGAGTGAGCAGGAGAAAAGGAAGACAGATAACGTCAGACATGCCGCTGCTCTGTCTTACTTTTCTCTCTTTCTCCCTTTTGTTTAATGAATGAAGACATGTGCTAGATACTGCACCAAAGCCGTGATGGAGCAGAACCAACACATTAATAAAGAGGAAGGACACAAGATGTTCAAGAGGTTCCTCTGTTACTGTCATCCAACAAATATGATTATATCCATAAGGAAAAATCACTACCTGCTGTAATGGCTGTCCACTCCCAGAGCCTCTCTAGCATTGGAGATGTACTGCTCCAAAGACAGTGGCCCTCCACCGGTTCCTCCACCCTGTGGGCTCCCACCACCATCCTGGAACTCAGCCTCTCCAAGATACACCTCGTTGAACTTCACAATACCTGTTACAACATTTAAAATAAGAGGAAAATGAATAGCTGCAGACATGACCATCCTTGGGCAACAGACTCAGGATAGGCATGAACGCCTCAACTTCTGGACAGTGGGGCCCAGATTCATTAATATATCAACAAAGCCTGTATAAAATACTCCAAAATGATGATGCAGGGAGTATTTAATTGTTACACAGTGATTGTTCCAACCCAAAATACAAAAGCACTAGATAGAGCAAACTAATAAGGTGGCTAGAATGTTTCCCTGGAGACAAAAAAGCTGGCTATTTCAGTATATTTAAATACATGCAAAAGCAACAGGGATTAGATATAGCTAGCAACACATAGAAAACCACTTACCTCTGAACTCAACAGGGTCTTTTAGCATCTTTTACCTCAATGGTTTTATAGCGTGAAGCTTATTGTTCTTCATCAACCTTGTTTCCAACAGGAAAAGGCTGAAATTTCAGCTAAAAACATCTGACAAACCAAATGTGCAATAGCACCTGAAGATAAATAGACATGACTGAAGTTTAGTAGTTCTACTGCTGCTTAGCAATATTAGGCAGCAAGGATAATATATCTTTGTAAGAACAAAACGCAGTTACATTAATATATAAATGAGCTAGTCAATGGTGGTTCTCCAAAAGGATGTTAATGTTGTTCTCTCATCACAGTGTAGTTCAAAAAATGATTGCTTGCTAAAACATTTCTAATATAAATTTCCTAAAGCTAGGGGAAAAAAAGCTAAAAGCAAAAACACTTCTTAATGTCCACTTCAAGATCAAGAGATTATTAAATGTTTTATTAAAAGTTTGAATTCACTTGAATAGATAATGTTCTCAGAGCTTTCCAGAATCCACCTTTTAGATTATGAGATGTGTAAGTACACTGGTACAAGTGGATAATAGAAGAAATTTAAACAAGGCCAAGAAAGTCCGATTATTACAGCAAATCAGTTAGGATTTTGATTGTCAGTAATGCTGCAAAGTGCAGTAAGTTAATCAATTAGCAAGTACTCACTTTGAGAATTTTTTATATAAATGTTTTAAATCTTAGAGGAAACTATCAACCGTTGTGATGGAAAAAAACAGCCAAGATAGGTTTTGGCCTTCAGGTGGCACAAACAGAAAGGCCACACGTCATGAAATATGACGAATCATTACAGTGTAGTTTTTGTGACCTCATTTAAAGGTTTAATTATAGATGAGTGTGTGTACCTGTCCCTGGGGAGATCAGCCAGCTGTACAGAAAACCTCCAGCTAGAGAATAGTAGAGGACCATGGCCCTCTGACCGTTGACCGTCTCCAGGATGTGCTCAACAGTAACTGGGATATAAGGGTCAGCGCCTGATGCTTGTTGAGTTCCCTTCTGGCGTTCCACCAGGAGATCAGCAAAGGCACGGGTGCGTCCTCGTTCTGCTATGGCCAGTGCCTCATCATGTCGGCCTGAGAGTAGAGAATACAAGACATAAGCAGGGATATTTTAGGAGGACTGGGTTGCTGAGCAGAGGTTTTAGGAGGACTGGAGGTTTTAATTAGCAACATCAGTAAATAAATACACTCAGACATACTGCAAGGTGATAATTTGTGCATTGCAGACAGGCATAGAGTGTGTGAAAGTGAGAGAGGAAAGGTGAGAATACCTTGTAAACAAAGTAAGAGGAAACTGTTAATTCACCTAGGCTGACGAGGACTCTCTGGAGAGCCTGGTACGAGCTGGTTTGCAGATCAAACAGAGAGAGCTTGTAATCCGTACTGTGCTGCGTCTCATGACGGATTGTTTCGAATAACACAGATGCTCTGTATAACTGAAATTCAAGCAGACAAGCAAATGTCACACTGATGCTCCAAGACAAGTGGAAGAGCTTTCATAGGAATACACATATGGGTTGTGATTTAGGTTTTACAAAGGCAACATCATACAGAGGTCTTCATACCCTGTTGAAAATGCATTCGTCATGTTTGTTATTTGACATGTCTTCCTTTTTATTTATCCAGAATTTTCCTTTAATTCTTGCCAATGTCTATTTACTTTGAAGCTGAGGGAGCAAATGCCAAATTTCAAATGGTAATACGGTTATCTCAAACATGAAAGAAAGCGCTGTTTCAATACTAACCACTAGATGACACTATAAATGCACTAAATGACAGGAAGAATTGGGAGAACTGCTGCGTACTTAGTGAGTGTAAATATGGTTTGCTTCTGATAACCTCAGCCATTGGAAATAATATCCAGAAAAAGAAGCAGCATTTACAATTAATCTGCATTCATACCGCTTGTAAAGTTATAATAGGATCTGGATCGAGTCAGCGACACACTGTGGAAAAGAAATCTCATTATACTGTTACTAACTTGATTAAAAAGTAAAATTTTAGCAATAATTTTTCAGGATGAATTTCTCATAAACGCACTAATAAATATGCAAAAGTATTACCAAAAATCAACATTACAAACGAATGAATCATTTAGTCTGTGCTCATATTAAGTATTTTACACTCAGATCAGACTACACAATATCAAACCAACAACCCCTCAGAGAGTCCTTGCATTTTCTCACCCAGTTTAACAACTCCTGTGATGTGTTTTGTGTTAATGACGCACAAGGGCTCATAGAGGATGATCTTTCACACACACAGCTGTCATCTGCTGCTCAGACTAACCCTGTTTGTACTAAGTGAGAAGGAGAAAGACACATCCCATATAGCACCAGGTGACAGAATGTGACGTTTGAAAACCTGCTGTGGAACCATGGCATCTGTCCCTGACACTGACTTAATAGATACAAAAAAGACAAAAAAAAAGTCATGTGTCATGAATGCCTAACGTACAGTAATCTTTGAAGATTTTATTGATTTAGTTTATGTTTATCTGTTCCTTGTCTGACAGTTCTGCCATTTGTATCTTTGTACCTTTATTAAATATTTTGGATCAGTAGATACTTTTGGTCACTGTTGGATGTTTAGGTCTTTGAGGGGTAAATAAAAAATGCAAATTAGATGCAAACTGAGTTTCTGACAAAAGATGTCAACTTTGGTAACAGTAAGTTACACTAACCAGTGGCACAAAAAGGAGGAACATAAGGGTCATAATTTGTGGCTTACTTGTGATTTAATAATATGGTAAAATGAGAAGGAGAGTGGACTGTTGGCCTTGGCTGAGGTCCGTGCTCTCGAGTGTTCCTCTAGTTTAATTTATTTGACAGCGACAACACATGTAGTCATTACTGTTAAACAAAATTAAGTGCTGCAGAGCAATGTATATGGAACTTCCAGACATCACTAATTTGTAGACCTTGTCATCCATTAGGCTTTTAAAAAACAACTCTAATACAACCATGAATTAAAGTATAACAGGCATAAAGACAATTAATAAAGAAATAGACACTTTTTCTTTTGAACACAGGTCAGCTATAGAACTAAACTGAACTCCTAAACTAAACTTTAGAAAAAGTACAAAAGTACAGATTAGGAGAATAATAAGAAAAAGAATATAGAAACATGTACACATGACCAGGTTATAAATGATGTCTGAAACAACCTTGACTGCAGCTGGGTTTCAAAAGCTCTGAATCCTGTAACATCTGAACACCTGTGTGTATCTACAGGGGTACGTTCCTCAGTACCTGTCTGCTCAGTGAACGGTCGTACACACCTGGTGCTGTGCCTCTTCCAGGTTTCCACTGGCCCAAAGAGACAAACCCAGGCGATGGCGTATCTTTGCTTCATCTTCCCTTCGACCTAACTGCTCTGCCAGACGCAGACCTGAGGACAAGAAGGAGAGACGAGTGAACAGAGAAGATCAGACACAAAATACAAAGTCTCTCTGCCTGCTGGTTCCTAGAGGCTGCTCTGAAAATCAGCTCTTTGAAACTTATGGGACTTTGACGCCTCGAACAACTGTTGCAGCCCAGGGCTCTCGAATTTGCCATTCCTTTGCTCTCATTGTTCTCTAAGTCTTTTTTCTTCCCTTTTTGTGCCTCCTTACTCTGCAGATTCTCATTCAAGATGTCGTATTCTCTCTGCTCAGATGTGTTTCATCTCCTTTGCTGAGAAGGAGCAGTCATGGCTTGTTGTATTTAGTTCTCATTAGGGTCTGAGATTTGAGCAGAATCTCATCAAAGATCAAGTTTTTGATTTACGCTTGTGCCTTTTCCTCTCCGTCTGGATTTGTAATATTCTGCATCTGTGTTTCTGTCTTTCTTTCTTTCTTTCGATGGGGAGGTTAATTGGAGGCATGCTCACGAATGTTTTTCCCGCTCTGTCCTTACCTCAACTCAGAGTCAGATATCTCGTTGCTTGTTGGAGTTAATGATCAATTAAAATCCAGAAGATCTGTGAGTTAAGTGACAGACCGTGACCGTGTCTTACAGGCCCGATGAAGCCTGAAGGAGTTCACAAATGAACTCAACCACTCAATTTAAATAACCATTACAATTATGTTGTATTTTAAATTGTCTCGGCTTCTCCTTGTGTGTTTAAGTGTGCCTTTTCACACATTACTAAAGAGACTTAAGTAGGATTACTCCCAACAAAGATGCAGTTCTAAAACTGAAGTGAGATGAAAGTCATGTGAGTTTCAAAGAGAAATCTACTTAGAGAAGAAGTTAAATCACACAGGATTATTGACAACAAACTACCTAAAGGAAACCCCACTCCAGGGTAAACAGCAGAGCGCTGATCTTCTATTAGCTTCTGTCAGACTCATGAATACCTTTCATGCCTCTGCCGAGTTTCAGACGTCCAACTGGCTGTGTTCTCAGGCCTAAACAACTCTGACTTTAAATAAGATAACCCCATGCAGATCAAAGTCTGCGCTAAGAGCCAGCACCTCCCTACATGCAGCTGGTGCACGACTGCAGGGGAAGGTAAGACTGTGACTAAGTTTTTCACTCACTTTTCATCAACAGTCCAGCGTTTTGTTGATAGCTGTCAAAAACAACCTGCTTTTGAGCGTGGCACCACTGAGGAGAAGTTGAGATCAGAGAACATACAGTACTCTGCAAAAGTCCTCGGCCAACATTATGTTTGTTGGTTAAATAAAGTTACAACAATCTGGATATATGTGAAGGAGTAAAAACAAACGTTTCAGGAGGAAAAACAGCTTAGTGTGACCTCCCTTTGCACTCAGCATGTCTTTCACCCTCTTGTTCAGACAGTACAATTGATTGTATTCATTTTCTGATGTTTTATTCCAGGTTTCATTCAACACATGTTTCTATCTGTCTGTGCTGCTTAATGTCATGGGGCCAGGGGTCACATTAAATAGTCACTTTAACCTTTAGAATCATTTAGGTCATTTTTTGTTCGTCTTTTAAGGCTGTGCACATATTTCCAATATTTTCTTATAGTATCTGAGGAAAGAAGAATAAAAAATTCATATGTCTGCTCATTTCAACGCTGCAAAAACAACAAAGCTAAAGGTGGCCTAAGACTTTCTACATGTACTGCAGTCCTGCCCAGGTGGGCCTGCTACATCCTCCATTAAGTGCTATAAATCACTGCCCACCTAGACCGACTGTTTCAACAATCTATTTTCCCCTGACCTCTTTACATCCATAGCCGTCTATTGAGGTGACCAGAATGAGCACACTGTATGACACTGTTGTTCTGTGCGTGTATATGTGTATGTCATACTGTTTGTACATCCTTCTCTGCAAACAGCTCTAATGGAAATGAAATTAAACTAAAGAAGTGAGTGAAACTGAAATGACATACGGCAGAAATAAACCTGGTTTGCAATTGTTAGTCACCATGTATTACAGATAAAATCATGACATCATATGAGAGTATCAGTAACACAGAGCGCTGAGGAGAACTGTGACACTGTGACACAAACCGAGAAGTCAGGTTCCATTTATCCAGAGAGGAACTTTCCAAAACAACTTTTTACTCAATTATTAGACCTTTAGGAGAACTATTTCTAAATAATGAAAATAGAAAATAACAAACCTGACATTGTTAATGAAAGATAATCTCAGTGTAAAGATGTCCAAGGGAACAAAGATCAGCGCAGGTTTAAGAGAAGTTGGAAAAAAAGGTAAAATTTGGTTTAAAGCAAAGTTTTATTGTGACCCATTCATCAGTGTTTTCTATTTTTATGTATGGGGTCTGCAAAATACAATAAATACAGTCTGAATATAACATATAGCTCAATGTCATAGGGATATTATGAGTGTAATCAATCATATTCCACCTCATTTACATGTAACACAAATTTCTTCTCTCTTTGCAGTGTATGCCTCTCCTTACCTTCCTGCAGGTACATCACAGCCTGTGCATAGTTTTGCAGGGCGTGGTGTATCCTTCCCAGACACCCATAGGCCAGAGTTTTGGCTGTCAGGTCATTGGTCTGTGCAGCTACACTCAGGTTCTGCTCCTGAAACACCACAGCCCTCTCATAGTTTCCCAAAGCTTCGTAGGTCAGTCCCAGGTTTCCATAGGCTCGGCCCTGGCTCCTCACACATCCATTCTGCTCGGCTATATTCAGAGCCCTTTGGTGCCACTATAGACAGACAGTAGGATTACTTAATTGATGGAATAGGATTTAATAAATTGGCATACTTTAAAAAATGTTTTATTTACAGATCTACACAAACCTGCAACGCTGTCTCATTGTCTGCCATCAGCTGATAAACGCCTCCAAGTGCATCACTTGCCTCAGCTTCCAGGGATTTATCCTGAAAGTTTAAGCAGGTTTAACGACATTTCTCAGTGCATAATACGCTTCACATAATGAAGATAATTTCTCATATTCAGAAAGCTGGAAGAGAGGAAGTCAATTGAAACAAGAACCTCTTGCAGCTACATGCTTACCCCTGCTGTGCGTGCAATGTTAAGATGATGCTCCAGGCAAGAGAGGGCCTGTTCATAGTTGCCCAGCTGGCTGTGTAAGGTGCCCAGCTCCCCATAAGCTTGAGCCTTGCCCCCCCCTTCTCCACCCAGCTCATGGGCTACCACCAAACGCTTCTCAAAGCACACCAGTGCCTGCTGGAGACTGCCCATTGACCTAGGGAGGGAGAGGAACGGCAAGAAAAGGAAGGATGAGGAGGGAAAATACAAGACTATGTCGTCAATTTCTTCTTTTTTTCTGCACACACTGGAAGCTATTTGAAATAGCACCCAGTACCTGTAGCTGTTATTTAAATAAGTCATTCAGAATATTCCAAAATCAAAGCCCTCTTTCTTTCCAGAGAGAAACATATGGGCAATTTAAGAAAGCAAACAAGCCAGCAAATTGGTTCATAATAGCAGGACTTTTATATGAAAACAGGTCTGTCTCCTTAGAGGGAAAAGAAACATCTACAAAGGATGGATTCATTGGTATAAACCACTCTACTCTACTCTACTCTTTGCTCATTACCATCTTATTCACACTCCAGAGAGCAGAAACTGAGTACAACAGATGGATAAAGGAACCCATCATTAAGCCTTGTTCCTCTGTCACTGAACATTGCTTACACAGTTTTGAATTAAAGGTTTGAGGAATATGTGTGTCTGACTGAGACATAAGGGAGCTACTCTTAGTGTGTTTTCCGATGCTGCAAAAAGTCTTAGAAAAACAACAAGCGTTCTGAAACCAGTAACTTCTTGTAGTTTTGACGTGGAGAAGAAAAAATCGGAACCTTCTCCTTACCTGTGTGCATTGCCGAGGCCTCTGTAGGCTTTCTCCTGGTCCTGGACATGGTTGAGGCTCTGAGCCACAGTCAGGTACTTCTCGTAGTACTGGATGGCCTCCTCATAGTCTCCCAAAGCATTGTAGCAGTCTGCCAGGTTGCCATAGGCCCGACCTCTGTCCAGCATGCTCTCAGTCCCGCTCAGCTGCTGCAGCATGGCCAGCTGCTGCTCAAAATAACCAATAGCTTCCTCAAACACCCCCATGTTCATTTTGGTGATGCCCATGTTCCCATGGACCTGAGCTTCCAAACGGGCGTCCCTGAGCTCCTGTGCCAGGCCTAACTGAGTCTCATAGCACTGAAAGGTTGTGGCATAGTCTCCCAGGGCCATATGTACCGCTGCCAGGTGGCCAAGGGCGCGGCACTCCCCCTGCTGATCACCTAGATCCTTGCGGACGGTCAGTTCCTGGCTATGGAAGGACAAGGCCGTATCCAGCTGGCGGAGCAGCCTAAAATAGGAGGGAAGGTGAAGAGAGAGGAAAAGACACTTAAAAGCATGTTACAAAGGGCACTAATATCATCCAATTCAACCTGGATTATTTTATGCTACTTCTTTATGAATGCTATGATCTTTTCCCACATAGCACTTTGAAGTTTACAGGTAAATTGGCCAGAACACACATAAATAATGCATTTACTGGAGCTAACAATGCGCAGACTGCTTTACTGTTTGAGACCTCTAAAACTTTTATTTTAACTCCCTAAAAATACATTAAATGCACTCGACCAAAAGGCCAATCAGCATCATCGCTGCCAGATGATACAGAACTACAACTTATTTATTTATTTATTTGTTTGTTTTACAATTCACAGAAGCTATTCTTGTTTTTAAAACACAAAGCCTTCCCCCTCCCAGGCTCAGTCAGTTCATAAAAACAGACACTACAACACTACAAGGGCATCTAATAGAGGGAATTGTGTTGTACAATCCAGACATAAAAGGGCACAGCAGTCATTTAGTCCACTCACTGCTGTAACAGTCCATAAAGTGAAATACAACAGAATATTATTTACATAACCTGGAAACATAAACTTAAAGGTGTTAGATGTAATATTGATTTTTACAGCTCTTAACACCTGGGGGAAATTGTATCAGAACACACAAAAGTACACAATGAATCAATGTTATGTATCCACAGACTGTATCACCAACTGAAAAAAGTATAAAGAGTATTGTTTACTGACTTCTGTATAAGGATATCATCAAGTTTTCTCCTACAAACAAAAACTCATAACCTTGTGTCTTTGAATCTTCACATTGGTGACTGGATCAGCTGATAGTTTACATTATTGCTCTGTTAGCTTAGCTCTGTTTTTAGGCAGAAAACAGCCACAGTAAAACCAAAAATCACCTCCATTTTCTGAACCATTTGTGTTCCCAGTAGCTGAACTAAAGATCTGTTTGGAATCATTTAAACAAGGTCAGAACTGTCACAGTTTAGTCTGAACCATGGATCAACAACCAGGAAACTCAGCAAAGATAAGAACATGACGCCATAACTTTATACCTTCTCCAGTCTCATAATCAAAGATGAAATGCTGTGATTTCAGCATCGAACTCCATTCTTTTAATTTAGACAATATCATTTAACCATTTAAACAACAACAGTGCTTTTAGCTTTTATCACTTTCTTTTACTCTAACAGTTGTTTCTTAGTGGTTTTCATCCCTTCTTTTCATTTATAAACACTTTGGGCAAAGGCCCTATGGTGTTAGTTTTCCTCACCATGGGAGACTGACTCTAGTGGACACATAAATCCAGCAGACCGTGAATAGATTCAGTTCATATCTCTATATCCATACATAAGCAGATTTGTCACAGAGCTCTTTATTTCAACACTCTAATAATATTTTTATCATTTTTAATATTTGGAAGTAGAAATATACATATATGCATATAGCCCCTTTAACACAGGATTCACATCATACAAAACCAGAACTCATTAGTAATTAACCTCCCTTATCTTTGGCACTGCCTTTATGTACTTTTTTCTTTTTGTAATACTTTTATGTATCTCATTGTATTGTTTTGCAGTACTTTTGGAAACACTGAAGTGATGATATTATGCAGTACTTTGCTACAATCTGGCTGAGAACTAAAGATGAAAATTAGCTTGTTAATTACAGTATCTCTGGAACATTTATACTGATGTGTAAACTGAACGGCTGATTAATGTGTGCTGTCCCTGGTAAATAAATAAATAAAAGTTGGCAAGAGAATATCAATAAATCAAAACAGATTACATAAAAAATACAAGATCGTTGGTACCTGTGAACTGATCCAAGAGCTGAGTAAGCGTCCGCCTCCATCTTCTGATCGTTGACCTTTTGGGCGAGGCTCAGCTGTTGCTGGTAGAACCTCACAGCTCCTGGATGATCCCCCCGACACACACAAACATCTCCAAGGTTCCCAAAGGCCCTAAAAACTGCCTGTTGACATAAAGAAACACACAGACACACAATCAACAACTACTTCCTACCTCCTGTAAACTCTTTACAATGTACCGTGTGAATGCAGTATCAGTAGGTGACCTGTGTGTTATCCAAGGCTTGTGCAAGAGAGAGCAAGTATCTCTGACACTCCTCTGCTTTGTTGTACTCTCCCAGCGCTTTGTGAGCCAGACCAAGGTTACAGTAGGCTTTTGCTTGGGCTAATTTATCATGGAGGTCCTTAGCCAAGGCCAGGTCCTGCTCATAATACCTAGGAAATGAATAAAAATGCAGAACATGTTTTTGTGACAGAGTGACAAAAAGGCACAGGCTGAAAAGCAATAAGAAAACAGCATGTTTTATTTGCACAGGCTTTTGTTTATGCAGTCGAATTAGAGTCTCTGCAGGTTTCAAGTTACATTTTTGAGAATTTTTAAAACCATTATGAATTCAGTATAATACTTGTTTTATGTTTTAGTGATTCTTCAGATGTGAATAAAAGAACAAATTGGTAATGGCAGATTCATTTTATGACTCTCATGTCTTTATACCCAAAGGTTTAAGCTTTTACTGTTATGAAATGGGACTTGAAATGTATTATTTTTCCATGATTTCAACCAAGCACTAAATCCATCAATAATTATCACCTGTTAAAACTACTGTAAAGACATTTTAAAACACTCTTAAGGCCTAAACTTCATATGTTTAGCTATTTTAAGACCGGCAGGGTGCATATGATAGCTCTAACAAGATAAGATAAGATAAGATAAGATAAGATAAGATAAGATAAGATAAGATAAGATAAGATAAGATAAGATAAG
>JAPTYQ010000005.1:35902144-35916124 GCA_029814465.1 Ostorhinchus cyanosoma
CCAAACTGCTATGTTATAGCAGCTGGGATAACTACAGAGGATGAAGTGGTTTAGAAAATGAATAAATGAATGAACGAATGAATTTTAACACTCACTGCTACCTCGTTAGTTTGTGTGTTGCTAGTGGGGCAGAATAAAAGTAGGAGGTATAGAGTATGTTTCTGAGTGCATCCTTAAAAACACTGTGGAACCCTTTTTTTTTTTAATCTTACTCTTGATTTAACAGTCAGGTCTTTCTACATAGCCTTGCATTGTGTTGCATTTCGTTAGCCTCATAGCATAATTGCCTAAGTCTTTTTTTTTTTTTTTTTTTGCCAAATTATAATATCTGCATAACTTTACTCTCATAACACTGATGCTTCATTTTTCATCATTAGCTATGACCTGAAAAAAATACGACTTAGGCAATTATGCTATGAGGCTAACGATTTGCTAAGCCTATATAACACGCTCAACACCCTGCTACTTAGTGTCTAACATACCTAAACTAAATACAGTCCAGGTTAAACAATTAAAATGCTAACTTTGGGGGAAAATGCCTTCTCTGGCTGGGATGCAAGATGAATAGTAATTATGCTTTAAATGGTACCATCACAAATCACTAAGGAGTTCCACTGGGCAACGCTAGCCACTGCCCCAGTTGAGATATTTTTGGACTCAAAACCACTGCTGTTGAAAATGTGTATTGTTTTTGAAGTTTGATACGGTCTGATTTTGGCTGCATTATCTGCCTCTGTATAGGGGAGGAGGGAGAAAATGAGAGGTTGTCAAGTCAGCATTGAGAGTCAGAGAAAAGTAATCATCCATAAATGATGATCTAACTCATTGATCTGAACCACAGACTGTAGCTCGTCTGTCAGGAGAGTGTCAGCGACTTCAGCAATAGCCTATTAGTCACACATCAAAGCCTCTACTGTGTGCTGTGTGCCTGGCTTTTGCTTATTTCACATGGCAAATAATAAGACTTTCTGATGAGGCTCAATTCCGCTCGTCTTCAAGCTGGTTCTGTAGCGACACACTGAGAAAATGTATAAACACATCAAAACAACAATGCTTGATATTCTACAGAAAGTTTACTTCAGATTGCCATGCATAAAGACTAGAAATGCTCAGACTGACTCAAGCTGTGCTCATATTACCTGTGTAATGCAGTACACACACATACACTCAGAAAAAAAAGACGTGAGTTGTCCACTCAGCGATGGAGTCAGGTTCACTGGCTCTCGGATATCACTGTGGCCGCAGAAACCAAAACCTGGTTAATAAAACATGAGCGTTGACTGGCCAGAGAGGCACTACCGCAGTCATGTGATAGGACCCCCAACGGCTCTGTGGTACATCTGAACAGACCTGGGTGAGGCGTACGAACAGATGTGGTGATGGCGAACAGGGAAGTCACATGATCTACGGCAGGTTTTTTCATTTAGAGAGACTGCTGGTAATTTGTAGCATCTATACATCTTACAGACGCAATAACATGGGAGCGACTTGTGGTTCTTATTCGATTTAAAGCACTTAAATGCATCAGTTTAACACATATAGTAAATCAGGAGTGTGCTTTAGCATTGTATGTGTGTTCTCTGCTTTTCATCGATGTAGATTGAGCTGGTCAGGTCCAGGACAGCAGCCCAGTCAGTCTATTGAGTCACAGTGGCGACAGCAGTGACAGAGCAGGTCAATGGTTAACAAGGGAGTGAAAAACTACGGCACACTTCAACTGTTCACAGCTTGAACAAAACAGAGGCTTTCAATCAGTCAGAATGGATAGTTTAATAGTTTTCAGAGAAAGCTTTATCTAAAATTGTATCATTCTACGCTCCTTGAAACTGAAATTAAAACAGATGACATCAGACCATTTTCATCACAAAAATGTGCCATAAAATTACTAATATTATCTTCCTTTATGCCCAAAAAAATACCCCATGTCTATGAGAAACATTTTGGTCAACAGGTGATTTGCAGAACAGTGCTGTGTTTATGAGAACTGCTGTGTTTGTGATTATTGCAGTTGTCGTCACTGAAAACAATGCAGTATGGTGTCGCGTCATGTTGTGAATTGAACTGAATATGAACCATCAATTTAAAGCCAGTATGCTTTCCACTCTTACATCTTGTCTTGTATTCAGCAGATGCACAGACCATCTCCTTTGTTATTTGTGATGCTTTTATTCTCCTACACAATGCAGAGAAGAAGCAATCTGCCGCCCTCATTCTGCTTGTTGTCAAGTATATATCCTCCAGGGTGACAGAGCAGCATGATTGTATACTCATACTGCTATGTTGTCCAAGTTTCAACGTGTTCTGCGTCTATCATTTTTTTTCTCTTTTTTAACTACATGTTGTTGTGGCTGGAATACATCTAAATGGCGCAAACACTATGATCATAAATATATTCAACACTTTCTTTGGAGGCTCAGAGTGGCTTTCACAACAAAAGTCTGGCTCATGTATCTGAGAAAAAACATGTTAACCATCCCATAAAGCCTGTGTTGTCCTGCAGTTACACCTACCCAGGTTGGACGAAGCCCGGCCTTGTGCTGCTCTGTCCTGTAACTCTTCGGCAATCTCCAGCTGGTTGTGGTGGTGCTGGCGTGCCCTCTCCAGGTCCTGAGGAACAATCAGATCACCATCACATCATGGTTCATGTAAATTTTTTATCACCACAGAAAAAATGAGCAGATTTGAGCTAGTGTATTTTAGTTAACTCTTTAAATTTTACACCAACCTGCATGCAGCGGGCAGCGTGCCCCAGACCAGCGTATGCCCTCATCTCGATGGCTCTGTCCGGCAGCTCTTGTGCCAACTCCAGGACGCGTGTGTGGTACGATATGGCCTTGTCAAAGTCCCGTTGAGAGTGATAGGCGCTGCCCAGGTTACTGTACGCCCGCGCTTCCTCACGGCGATTTTCTAATGTCTAACAAAGACATTAGATATTTACATAGACTCCTTATAATGTAATGACATGCAGTGCAATCACCAGATTTTCTATTCATCTAAGGGGTATACATAACAGATAATGAGAAAAAAATGTTTAAATGTCTGAATGTATTAGAAAAACATATGTAATAGAGACATTTAGCTTGAACTTGACCTGTTTGACCAAAAGTTGCCGTCATCCAATATTGATTAGAGTCTTCACATCCCGAAGAGATGGACAATGTTTTATGTTACAAGCCGCTACATTGGAAGCTACAGAAAGTGAAATTATCCAAAAAAAACTTACTAACAGTCAGAAGGTTTTACTTGAGGGAATCGTTATTCTGGTACTCATCTAATTGTCAACAGATGGTCTATTTGTGTTAAGTTAGAAACCAACAGTGATATGATGTTGGCTGTAGTGCTGCTGGCTGGTTAGAGCCTGCAAGTTTAATTTAAAGAAACCATGTGCACAGACTTTTTTCTCTTGTTGGATTTGTTCATGTAATATTTGTATGAAGAGTTGTTCTGTGATCCTGCAAATATTGACAGGCTTAATAACCAGTATCACAAACAGAATACAGCCCTCAGAAAATGATGGATTTTCTAGATTTGTGAGCAGATATGACAAAGAGAGTAATCAAATACTCATATTTTAGAAGCTGCGACAAGCCAAAGTACGGCACATTTGCTTGAGAATTACATAAATAATTTAATTTATAAAATAAGAGCAGATTAATCATTTGTTTGAAGAAGCATCTTTTTGCTCTTAAAAAAAATGTGTATACAGTAGAAAGACACTGCAATTACCAGCATCATTGTTAATATAAAATTGTTATCTAAAAATGCAGAATTTCATTTGAACTTTACTCCATAGCACATTCATCACATGACTAGGTTTTAGGATAAACAAAACTCAGTCATGGATCTGACAAAAGGGCTGTTTATTGCAGAAATTTTTTTTAAGAACAAACCGAATTATCACCAAACAGCGACATGATGGATTATCATACTGTACCTTTGCAATGTCCAAGTGTTGTTCGTGGCACTGAACAGCATTAGTGAAGTCTCCCAGTGCTGTGTACACTGCGCCCATGTTGCCCAGTTGTCGAGCCTCAGAGACTTGACACTGGGTTTGTCGCGCCAACAGTACACACTGCTTGTGGCTGGCCAGTGCGTTGGGATAGTCGCCGATGGCTGTGTACACATGGCCCAGACTGCTGAGAGCATTGGATGCAGCCTGAAATTACCCAAGGACCAAACATTAGAGGCCAGAAACTCACAGAGGCTCATACTGTAACAGCTGCATAGCAGTACACAAACACACAACCAAGAACACACACAGGGTTAAAAACATAGAAGCCAAAAGTGGCATAGATAGACAATAGACTACAAGAGATTAAAAACTACTTAAATTTACCATTAGACTAAGCTACAGACTTAGAGAATCACAGAACTTCAACAACCCTCACATTTAATATGGTAAGAAACAAATATTTACACAGGTTTTACTAAACTGACTCATCAAAATAACAATTTAGAAGCATAAAGACAGAGGGCAGACAGTAAAATTACAATTCTACACTTTGATTCATGTTTAATTCATATAATGAATTGAGATTTTTTTTAACTGCAATTCAATAAGAGATGTTACTTCATCATAAATAGAGAAATGATGAACAACTATAATAAAAAGGTCCAATTATCAATTAAACAGCGGTACCACTTAATTGAAGAAACATTTCAACAGCTACAGAATTCCCATCAGAGGAGCAGAGGAACAGTGATTGGTCAGACTGGGATTTTTGGGTTTCATCCTAAGATTTTCTGATGCCAGTGGAGATTTCTGAAGAAGTCGATAAAGCAGTTTAATCAGTAACACAAATCAACTGAAGCTGTGTCCACTGATCGGCCTCTATTTGCCACAATCATGACTAGAGTAGACGTAATGTCCTGACAGAGCTACATTTTAAACAGTTATACATTATGTTCAGTTAAAGTATAGTTTGTGCAATGCAGTGGGTTTCTTGTTTTGAGTTATAGTACATCAGTCAGACAGAACAAGGACACTGTGGAACCATAGGTCGCAGAACAAAAGTGTGTGAAACAAATGCATAGTTTGCAGGTAGACGGACGTGCCTTCTCTTAGCCAGTGGAAATTATGCACTTGAGGGGACATGTACACACAGACTGGAGGCTACAAGAGGGAAAGTTAATCTTTCACATCCTATTAGACCTGCTGTGAGGGTCTCATCCTCTGCCACCACCGCTGCCGCTCAGCAGCAGGTTCACACAGTTCTATTATTACTGTGTTAGCACAGAAGACACTTTTATAGCACTTTGAGCCATCTAATGATTTCTAGTTGCACTCTTCCTGCTAATTACTGGGCTTCTCCAGGCATTATACCATGCAAATCATAATGAGTTTCAGCTTAAGTACGAAGTTCTTTCTTCACACATGCACACATGCATAAATTCAGGAATGTGAACCCGCTTCCACCTGCACACACCCACACACAAACAGCAAAATGCTACACAGATCATGTCTGTTTCCTCTTCTAATCACACTAATCTCTTTCTCCAAGATGAGAAATCGTCGCTGCCTTCCTGCTTTTGCTTTAGTGATTGGGAACCTGCCTACGCATTTGCTAACTAATCTTAAGTTTATTGCTATTGATCAGTCTGAGGAGTCATGGGAAATAGCTGTGAGGTCTGAAGAACAATCTTCTTCAAATTACACAGAAAAATGGAGACAAACACCACACTTTGTATCACTATATTCCAAGAGTCACTGCATTCAGTGTGTGTGTGTGTGTGTGTGTGTGTGTATTAACATGAAACATACATGATACATACAGTCCCATGCCTACAGTGTAGTTCTGCTCATTAGCCTTCAGAACGTCCATGTGCTGGTGAGGTGCGGCATTTTTTCCACAACACCTCCAACTAACCAAAGCCTTCTTCAACAGTGTGATGAAATCATGGGTAATAATTCTACACTACTGAGACCTAACACAGTTCATCTCTGTAAACACACTATGTTATGTAATTATAAATAAGCCCTGTCCTGAGGTACAGACTCTCCTTTATACAATTGCAATGACAGTAATTAAGTTAGGGGCTTTTCTGAACACAGACAGTGGCCACACACTGATTACAGCAGCAGCTCATACAAACACACACCTGCACACACCAACTCCAAACTCAGAAATTAAAATCTGAGGTTGACCTTTCAAAGCACACAATGAAGGACAGCAAAGAGTGAAGCGAAAGTCTGAGACTCTAATGAAATGTTTGCAAGTTTAAAGAATGTGGGAGAGAGAGGGAGGAGAGACAATGAATTATTTAAGAGGCCTTATTAGCATGTTCCTTACTCATTTATATCCCATGTGCACTCTCTGCCTCTGTCTTTCTCTACAGTTCATATTTCTTCTGGATTCAGATTCTGTAAGTGAAAAATTAATCAGCTACTTCAATCTTTGGCCCCCATAGATCTATATGTTAATGCATGATCAGAAACAATAAGTAGCTTACACTAAGGTATTTCTTTTTTTCTTGAAGTAAAAAGGACAAAAATGGAAGTTTCTTTATTTAAAAAAACCAAAACATGAACATATGGTAGAAAATGGTGCAACAGTTCAAATACAACTTATGGAGATAGATAAGGCAAATTCTTCCTGTATCTGAGCCTTAATGAGTCCTAAAAACTGTCACTGTAAATTCTTCCTTTCACATCTAAAGTGACCTTCTGTGGAATTTACTGCTGCTAATTAACATCCGGACACCATGCTCTTTCAACTTTTGTTCATGTGTGTCTTTAAGCGTGCTCTAAGCATGTGTGTGTTGGGGAAAGATGACAGCACACCACTCCTGAAATCCCAATTCCCAGCATAGTGATGAGTGCAAACACATAAAATCCAGTTGACACATCTCCAAGGCGGCCTTCTAGGCAGGAAACAGAGATTTAATAAATGACGAGGATGCCCCGGTGTGTACAGTCGACCGGCCAGACAAGTGTTTGATTTCCCTCAAGGATACAATGTTTCCAAAGCAAAAGAAAACACAAAAAAAATCCAATCATATAACGCCTGGGACTAGACGTGGCACACATGCATCTACGTATTGTTTATCTCTGGGTGTACAAATAAAAAAAAAAAATAGACAGAGACTAACAACTGTCATTTTGCAAAATATCAATATGCATAATATTAACCTGATCATTGTATTTTTTTGCTGTAGTAATAGTAAACCATGTAAAAGGTAGAAACGGTAAAACCCACTGAGCAGAAAGGTGCAGAATAGCAAAGATAGATGTCTAATGCATAGAAATAGAAAAAGAGAGACAAATAGAGACAGAAAGATTAGTTGTGGCAGCGTGGTACTGAGCTCAATAAACAGGCCTGGAGAGATGCAGTAGGTTTTGAAAAGGGACATTCAATCAGCCAAACACCCCCCCCACTGTGTCAAGTCAAAGGAGGATCTGAGTTAACAAATACCAACCAAATACTCAAAAGTGAACTGGTTTAGTGCTGGTTGTTATGATCATTACCTTTTATTTAAGTTTATTGTAAGATAACTAAGCATGTATTTGTGTTTTTTTTTTTGTTTTGTTTTTTTACAAAAGTCTTCATATTAACTGTGTTTTTGCTAAACAGGTATAAATGATTGAAATTTAAAGGTATTTTTGGAGCTCTGGGTTGTGTTTGAGCATTTTCCTCTTTTTCCCTGAGACTGGCCAATAACATCATCTCTAACACCGACCCATTTTCAGAACTGTGAATATAAACTGGAGACAGGAAACCGGAGATACCCTGGTTCCTCAGGTTAGAAAGGGTAGACTGAAAACAGTCAATTCTGAAATTAAATGTAGAGCTTAATCCCAGCTCAAATGAGGCCTTGAAATTGTCTCTTGTGAGTGTAGTGATGCATTAAATCCATGTATGTTTATAATTTTTCTCTTCATTTTTGTCTTTTATGTGATTGTTGCAAAAATGCTGCTGAAACGCAAAAATTATTCAGACGTGATCTGAAAAATCTCATCTTCTTTTCACTGTTATTTTAAGAGTCATTAGACCATGCACTCTGTAAAATGTTACATTCCCTTGAGCTCAAACTCATTATTTATTTGATGCAAAATCTAAAGGTTTTCAATAGAGTGCAATGAAAAGTGCAGCCAAGAGATCACACAGATCATGTCATTAAAAAACAGCACTATGAAAACTGTCCTACTAGAGTAAGGTTTGTTTTAAAAGGCCTGTTTTAAAAGTGCAATTATGGTGTTTTTCTAAAAGTGTCATCCTAACCGATGCCAATGACCCTATGGTTTCGTAGCATTCATGTCACTACCACAGATCACTATGCCAGAATATTTTTTCCAGCCAGATTACAGCAATACTTCAGCGTCTGACCACACTAAAGTGCTTGGTTTTAGTCCACATTAACTGGCAGAGTTTGTGTAATATGTTGTTTGCTGCTGCTGAAGAGATAATGAGGAGGAATTACCCTAAGTCCATCGACTGTGGTTCGGGCCTTTGAACTCTGTGATGCAGCAAGTCTGATTTACCCAAACATGTTAGAGTTATGTTTCCAGCAGGATTTATACCAAAGCAATTAGATCCAAATAAAGAGCATACTTGGTGTTATGTTGAGTGTGAAAATGTTTTGGATTCATTATAAAATTCTGGTGGGACAAATTAGGCCACAACAATCTATATAATTAATAGAAACTCTGCAGGAAAATGCTGATGTGCTTGTTTACTTGCCCTAGGTATTGTCAAAATATTGTAATAATTTTGGCCAAAAAGGATGCAAAATGCAGAGTTTCTGATTAAAACAACAAAACAACATCACACACACAGCCTGAGCCTCTAGAAACCACAGGAAACCAGAGGAAAAAAATATGGTTTGGTTGTAACTTACCTATATTTTAAAAGAGGAGAGAAAATTAGGATTCAAATTGAAAGATTTTCATATGGTCTTCTGGCCACAATGCAAACTCCAGGTATTCCTGATGTATCACTATATTTCTTTACGAGTTATTGCTCTTATAAACAGATAGACAAAAGAAAAAACAACAGACCGCTTGCCTTCAATGAACATGGTACTAAAAGTGACAGAAGCCAATCATCATCTGACATTGGTGAACTGTGACTAAATAACTCGGTTAACTAATCCCAACGCCGACTGTGAACCATTGTGTTGGATTGTATTGTGTAATAAAAGGGCTGTCTTTGTTTTTGACACTGCTGTAGGTTAAAGACACAGCTCTCTGCAGATGTGCCTTGGTTTGGAAGCACGGCGTCTGGAAACACTCACACTACACAAATAAACACATGTACCAGAGCAAACCAAACAAACACACAGCGGGGGACAAACACACAGTAAGAGGTATGGATTTCTGTTGATGACCATGTTTGAGTCGCCTTAGGCTGTGCACCTGCAGAGAAGAAGCTCAATAATCATCTGTCAAGTAGATAAACACTCATCTCTGTCTGTGGTGCCTTTACAGCTGCTGACACACATGGACAAATGGACATGGACACACCAGCTCAGACAGGGGAAGAAATCCGGACACACTTAGCCTGTCTGGGTTCGATCCGGAGCTCCTCTGAGCTCTGTGGGCTCCAAGGTAAACAGGATTCGAACAAACTAAATGTATGTGCACAGGAATAATGTTATAGAAGGGCGAGAGCGTAAACCACAAGCCGACATAGACAAACACAAAGACGCCAGGACCAAAATACACCCAGACATACACTGTACCGCTATTAGGCGCTCACTGCTTTCATTAAAATGAACAGGCTCAAACCCTCATTCATCTTAGTGACAGGTGTTCAATCGAACTCTCTAGATCCAGGATGCAATCACATGCTATTAAGTGACTGTGTGTGTCCGAGGGGGTGTGTGAGTGTGATAGTGTGACGTCTTCTCAGGGTCCATTTACTGTTAATATTGCAGAGGCCGCAGCACGGTCATAATAAAAGTGGACGTAGCGAACATCTGTCTGAGCTACAACACAATAATCAGACTCTTTGTCCTGTCATATTACATGGTGCAATGAGAAAATTAATAAAATACTGAATGTAATTTTATATTACAGAGGATAGCGTGCACCAGGAGGAGAGAGAGAAAATAACTTCAGTTACGGTTTAAGGGTTCAGTGGTTCAGTCAAAACACAATTCTGTGATGTTGAAGCATCTTGATTTGCTCAGTAAAGGGTTATAGTTCTATTATTTGTACTTTTTTTTTCTGCAAAAAGAACAAATCAATAAGGCACTGCAAGTTAGTCAACTTTGTGAGGTGTATTTTAGATATGTCTAATTCAAGAGGAAAGCATATTTCACAAAGGATCCAAGTACATATAACTATTCTAAACAAATCAAACCTCATTGTGAACATAGTTTATTAACCAGCCAGAACTCATTACTGTAAGTGACATCTTTGTGTGTATTATTATATTCTGGTATAGATTCTAGTCTGTTTGGATGTTTTCACAGACCAGAAAAGGAAAAACAAGGCTGAAGAGTAGCCAACATGAATATTACTGATTGACACAGACAAGCAAGTTTGACTAAAGGCTACTGTATTTCTCCTACATTATTGAAGAGAAACGAAAATGCTCAACAAACTGTGCTACAGGTGCAAAATCATGAAATTTAATCAAATACAAATTCCTGTGAGATGTAATTGGATCTGCCACGACACAAAGTTCTATAGGCTATCCTCACTGCATCACATATCAGCACTTCTTCTAGCAGCATATACACAAATACAGTATGTGTACGCACAAATCAACACATAGTCACACACTCACAAGCATATGGGAGTAGTTAAACAAAGGTAAACACACACAAACACCCTGACAGCTTTACTTTGGGTTTCAAGACATAAAGGGGCCAAAGTCTAATCGGTAACAGCAATCTAATTAACTATGGTTTTCACGACTGTCCAAAGTGTTTCTGCAGAGAACCGATGAGTTTAGTTGTGGCCCGAGGCGAAGAAAAACTGCTTTTGAGAAAGAACGAGACAGTGAGTGTGCAGTTTGGGACGAAGGCTGAGCCGCCCCAAACAGCCAAAGAAAAAGAAGTAAATCCAGTCTGTGCTTTGTATCTATGAGGACAATGTAATCTACAGCTTTACATTAACACAGCTGTCATATCCTATATACTGTAGAGCCATAACAGAGCATGAAACCCCAAACAATGAACCAAGTCTACATCAACAATGCACCATATATATACTGTACCATACAATGATATAAGTAGTAGAGATGATGAGGATGAGGAAGAATGAAAATACCGTTGTTACTCCCATAAGACATTGGCTTCCTGTGTGTTTTAGAATTGATTTCAAGACTTTATGTTCTATAAGTGACTTGCTAGTGAACTATGAGCCAGTACGCAGCCTTAGATCCTCGGCCGAGGTTCTCCTGGGTGTTCCAAAGTTGAGGCTTAAATCGAAATGTGACCGCACCTTTTCGATCAGGGCCTCTCGACTTCGGAACAGCCCTGCCCGAGGAGATAAGGCTGGTAGAATCAATGACATGTTTTAAATCGCTTCTTAAAACACATTTTTATAGACTTGCTTTTATGTGATGTTGTCTCTTTTAATATTTTTAGTGTGAATATTTAATTTTACCCTGTTTTGATTATTCGTTTATAACATATATGATGTTGTTTTATTCCATTCCTTCATTTATGCATTGAATGGACACCATCGTGTTAAGTTTCCATTGGCCTTCTCTACTACGACGCATTCATAATTAGTCATGTATTTGTGTTTGCCGTACTGTTTTCTTTATTGTTGTGCTGTTTTCTGTTTTTATTCTGCTGTTGTGCCTTTCTGCCTCATTTGTCAAAGCACTTTTTAAACCCAGTTTTTAAAGGTGCTATATAAATAAAATTATTATTATTATTATTATTATTATTATTATAAGATGATCAACTGGGCCTCAATATAAATCTCTTATTTTTTTCTAAGAGAAGTAGCTGTGAATTCAAGATGTTTTTTTGTTCATTGACATTTCTTTCCTTATTAATGTTGAACAAATAAGATCAGTCTAAAGAGTTTTCAGGTGATGGCTGATGTCTTTTAGACCCAGGGACAAATGAAGCATATTAATATTGTGCTCAGATAAAACTTGTGTCTTTAAGTGCAACAAACATGAAATAAATATAACTGTAGTAATTCATATTGGTATGGTGACATTTAATTCCATTTAAACATACCTAGTGGATTTTTTTACTAAACAAACAATCTTATGCTTATAATTATTTCCCCACCGTACTGTGTGTTGGCTGGAGGCGTCAAAAATATGGTGAACACATTTCCTTCCTCATCAAATTGGCAAAGATATTTTTTAAATACTTAACTTATAAACATATTGGGAGCCTTCTTCATTTTTGCTGCTGAACTGTGGTGTTCATCATTGTTGCCAATTGTCATAACAGTATAAAATCTACTGAATATTTCTACAGGGTTGGCATAATTCACTCCATAATGGACCACTATAATCTCTCCAAAACAGGCAAACGGTCAATATATACATATACATTTCATATATTTTATGAGGCCAAAAATGTTCTGTAATTTTCCAACTATTATTCCACCTTTTAAGTGTATCTTCATGTGTAATACCACTGTTGGCCACTAGATGCTAACTCCAAAAATGTCCAGCTCCCATTGACATACACTGAACTTCTCTCTAAAAATACAAAGCCAGTATATTTTCCATAAGTCAATCTGGTTTCATGTGTTTCGTATGGACGTTTGAATAAGTGTTCTGGTGGAAATTACAGCATTCATATGATTTTAGGGCAAATTCAAGGCTTTAATGATTGGCTTTGATAGACAGGTGTGACTGACAGCTAACAGCTTCAGATCACTGAATAAAACAAGTTCTTTCCCGACAAACTACCCGACTGTGGTTGTATTTATTTTACAAGATCAAATTACCGTGCTAGCATTTAGCATTAGCTCACCTGTCACCTTTTGCTCTCCTACAGCTCCACGCTTTTGCCCAAATATGGTCACTTCCTTCTTCAAAGATCCAACATAACAGCCCCCAAAATACAAACTCCTGGCTTCAAAACTGCAATTCACTCTAATATTGTTTGAGAATAACTAGCTCACTGTATATTATGCCTTATTCAACATACATGAGCCCTGTTTGTTTTTACTGACAAAAAAATGACAGCAAACGTACTTCTCTGTCTTTGAGCTTCATGGCCAGAACTAGTTGGTGTCTGTGATTGGCCAGTGCTTCTCTGTAGTTGCCTTTGGAGAAGAGCGCAGACCCGAGGTTCCCATGAGTACGGCATTCACCAGACTGATCACCTACGAACATCACAAAGACCACACACATCTCATCCATTTAGTCCATTTACTTCCTTCTTACTTTCCACCGTCCTATGCATGCTCTCCACTTCACCTCACCTAGAGTCTTTGTCACCTCCAGGTCCTGCTGCATGTAGGCCATACTCTTCTCTGTGTTGCCTAAAGACCAGTAGGCGGAGCTTAGTGCTGAAAAGACGGATCCGCGGAGCTTTAGCGAGCACGTGCCGATCTTCAGCCCAGCTTCAAGAACCACCACAGAGGCTCCGTGGAAACCGTGGGTCAGCAGCTCCTGACCGATGACGGACACGACCACGAACGGGCTCTTGTCCAGCTTCATCTTCTGGAGCTGTTGGTAGGTGGGCTCAAGTGAATCTGTGAAGGCCAAAGTACACAAACAATGAGAAAAAAGCATTTTTTACAGCCTTGTTAATTAGCTTTATTATTACATTTTTATTATTTTCAGAATAATGCTCCAGACTACATCATAGATAGATTTGTAGGCAGTAGTTTTCTGTTTGTATGACGTTTTCCCTCTTTGTTGCTATGTTTTCTACTAGTGTGGGTCTGTGGATGTATGTGGTAAGACTGTCCTTCTGTCATCACTCTAAAGTCTCCTTTGCTATGTGAACAAACAACCATCACGCTGGGACTACACCCTTAAAATCACACATCTTCTTATATCGAATTCCCTATTTTTTTTTTTTTTTTAGCAATTTACTTATTTATAT
>JAPTYQ010000005.1:35920326-35934657 GCA_029814465.1 Ostorhinchus cyanosoma
AGTGACAACAGCTGGTGGATCTCGGCGTCTCCCCAGTTCAACATCTTTCTGGTCGTATTGATATGTTTATGTACTGTACACGGCCCACGCTCATTTTAAATCCCCCAGCGCGGGAGTCTCACATGCAGTACACCATCAAAATGTCACAACTTGGTTCCAGAATAAGAGGTGTTGCTTTTATGTAGCGATTCCACCTTCATCACAGCTCTGTTACTAGATCCAGATGACATTATAAAGGTGGGACCGAATGAGCCACCATTTGGTTTAGATGTCGTTCCAGAATAAAGGTGAAATATTCCCATAATAGAAGTGCTGCGTAAAAGGGGCAACTGATTAATCCAGGTTTGTCTGAACACAGTAGTCACAAAAAGTAGCAGGTACACCAGGATTAATCAGTGTGTCCAATAAGGAAAGACCGGAAATAAAGGAGCTGCTTTAAGTTCAGGAAGTACAGGGGCTGTGTATAGAGCCCATTTTATGGTATTGGTTTATTTTATTTTATTTTATTTTATTTTATTTTATTTTATTTTATTTTATTTTATTTTATTTTTTTATTTTATTTTATTTTAGTTTAGTTTAGTTTAGTTTAGCTTAGTTTAGTTTAGTGCGAGTTGTGCATCCGTTCAGTAACTGTACAAACTACTGCCTTGTTGTTGACAGTCATGATCTGCAACTCAGATGAGCTCAACAATTTAATAAAAGGTACTTATTGTTTTTATTGGTGATACAAACGTTGTCACTATATTAACATGTTTGACTCCAGTGAATCATTTGACTGTTTTTCAACTAAAGTTTAGTGTTGATTCGAACAGAAAGGTGCTTTGGCTGAACATCATTATGTCCCATTGAAAATGACCTTCAACCTTTTACTTATTTAAATGTAACCCCATCATCATTTTGTTACAGATTCACTTAAAATTTTGCCAAACCTAGTGGATGATTCCTGACCTACTGCCAGAAATGTGGCATAAACACAACGTAAAAAATCCAGTTCATGTTTTTATTTATAATAGGACTAGTAATGTCAATTTTTGTGCTATTGTTGTTTTTATTGATTAACTCTTCCAAGAAAAAGAAACAGTGAAAAAGTCAATGAACCTGCTCTTGATATATGTCTCGGTAAATATTGACTTTGATTTGTAAGAGAAAATAGTCTTTTCCCTTTTTTATGTTGTAAAATAGGTCTAGATCTGATTCAGTCAAAAGCAATTTCAGTCTTTTTCTGCTCTGCCCGTCACAGATGTTTGAGAATGCATCGCATACAATGGAACCTCCAGGAAAACTGTTGGTACAGAGATGAGGTATGCAGTTGTTGCACCATCAGTAAATCATTTCTGGGTGATCGGAGGGAGAATTAGCAGTAATGTGTGGTCCTGGGGGGGAGATTTAGTGATGTAGAGCAGAGAAAGTAGTGCCGTCACCTCAGGATTTCTTTGACATTAAACTTTGTGTAATTGTGAACTGAAGCCAAACACTTTTTCAAGTTTGCATTTTTCCAAGACTGAGATTCAAAGGTATATTCTAAATAACATTTATAAATTGAAATATATAGACTCGTAGGCCCAGTTCTGTCTGTGTTGCCATGATAATGCTACGTGATGCTTATAGAAAAAAACACATTCTATACATTCACAAAACCAGAAGAACATCAGCGAAAAGCTCAATGAAACCACTTGTTTGAAAACAGAACACAATACAAACAATTAACACTTAAATGGACGCATAAAAGCTGACAGCCTGAGATCAGCATATGTCATGAATAATTTAATAAAATAAAAGATCAATATGACAAACTTTACGACACTAAGATAACACTAAGCACATCCAACAGCACTATCACCACTAAGAGTCACTGAATGAGTCAAAGAAGAGCAAACATGGAGGTCACATTATGAAGCAGTGTTGTCTTTCCATTGGTGTTTTCTGGTTATAACTTAGTTTTATATGATTGAAGCTCCTGCTATCAGCTACTCCATTGTTTTCTGTTACAGTGAAATGATTCTAAACACAGTTCATTAACACAGTTTGTTTAAACATGATTCATGTCAACCTGAGTCTTAGTGACAATCGTGGAGAAAACAGAAACTCTCATGATATCACGTTGCTATTTTTACTGAGAGATAACAAATGGCAGAAGTTACATCTTGTGCACTTTCTTATTCAAGCTTTAGTAACATTTAAACACCTCGACAGAGCATTCCTCAGAGACAGTGTATTTTACTTGCTCTCCAGTGACATATCTGATGAGTATGCAGTTCCTTCATGTTTTGAAGACAGTCTACAAAGACATTAAAATGTGTTTATTAATGTTTGATGGTGCTGACCACAGTGCTTTTATTGCTTAAACCTTAAGCACTTACAGGTCTCAGAATGAGAACTATGGGCTTTAGTATCAAAGTCCTGTGCCTTCACCCAAACCACCCTTAGCTCTGACTGCAGCAGGTGATTCAAATGTAGAAGATTCTTAACAAAATTATTTGTCAAAATATGCTGAACATGGATGAAGTGGTAGAGATATACCCCCAGCTATCGAACAATCTTAAAGTTTTACTATCCAACATATCACCCCCCAGCTAAACACACTGCTATTGATCACAACCAAAAACCCATAGTTAGCAGTGATTTCACTCACGGCCGCTGCTTTGGAACTGCAGAGCTCTTTAACTTGGCATTGACTCATTTTGTTTGTTGTTTCCAAAAAATAAAAAATAAAAAGCCATGTTTTTGGGGTCAGTTACCACTGGCCTTGTGCTCAATACACCTAATATCAGGCGAATGATACCTCAAAGGGAAAAAGTGTGAATATATAACCAGATATGCTCTCCAGTGTGAAAGGAGAGGCAAAATTCCATGTGCATAGACATTTGCTGTAGCTTGCCAAGCAAGAGGCTATTCCCAAGAAGCCTTGCTCTCATTCTGATACTGCTCAAGGGCACAAACATAATCCTGAGCCAATTCTAGCCTGCAAACCAGTCTTGATTGTATGCACACTTCCTTTATCTTCTTACGCTGTGGAGACCTGCACATAAAAGTTTACTGTGAACTATGTGGTGGATAGATCAATAGCATGCAAGAAACCACCTTGTAAATATTTCATCATGTGCTCGATGAGAAAGTAATTCAGGGCAATAAAGACAGCAGCAACATTTACCAAACCATTCACACTCTCAACTTCAGTAGAAGTATTTGTAGTATGTTTTTTAAGATTAAGACAAAGTAATCAGTAATGTCTGACTTAAGTCCACCTGTAGTTTAATGTTGGCCTGAACTGGATGAAGCTTTGTTACCTGTGACATTTGGAACTGGTTACCCATCTACTTTACGTCCATTTTGGAGTTCTGAAAGCATCTGTATCTCACTCAAGGCAACATAGTGAAATTACCCATTCACAAAAGCCCAAGGAAATAAAAACACTTGTGATTTGCTAAAGGGCACAAACACAGGGCTGGGAGGTGATTCTTTAATCCTTCAATGAGAGTATGAGCACAGTCTCATCTTACCCAGTTGGCAAAAGTTTTAGGAGCCACGTACTCCTACATATACTTTGTCCATCATCCCACCACCAGGAAGCAGACATATTCACACAGAGATTAAGCAAATACAATTAAAAATAAAAATGACTGAACTACAGGCTCCAGCACCCCTGGACCCTCCTGAGGAATAAGCAGTTCAGAAAATGGACTGATGGACAGGTTTTTTACAGATACTTTTATGATCAAATCTGTATGTTTAAAAAGCTACTCTTCTTCTCAATGTAATTTTAGGTGGACCAGCTGCCACTCACTACCCTATTATAAGTCTGACTGACTGTGGTTGACAAAAACATCCTGTTAATTCCTGTTATTTCATGCATGAATGTCACATCTGAGCAATAGTTCAGTCACTCAGCATGACATGATTGAACCATTTGCCCTGTTAGCCAGCACATTCATGTAATTAACATACTGAGCTTTTGTATGATTACCACTGGTTTACACATAATACATTGAAATAAAAAACGCTTAGTTCACTTATACCCTAGGCAGCTTATGATACTATGCTAAAATAATCAGGTCTCTGAATTAAACTCTGTGTAAAGATGAACTTTGCAATGTTGTTTTCTCCTGCTGTGTAATATTTAAGCCAAAATCTGGTCACAGGAGATCCAGTTTTACTGTTACAAACAATATGGAGCATTCTTAGATGACTGGCCGATGACCTACTGTCCAAATGTCTGACAGATTTGGTTATTACAACTATCAACTAGGCTTACGCCGTCAGAAGTGACAGCTAGGGGTATATCCCCAAACACCCCCAATCCTTAATCATGTCATGTCATGGATCATCCCCAGGTCATGGCCTTTCATTTGCACTTGATTTGAAGTCAAACAGACAAATAGCTCCAGAGATATGAACAAAAGAGTGTTTAGTGATTTTAAACTTTTGAACAGCCCCTTGTGGGCAATCTAGAAATGGTAAATCATCCAAAATCTAATCAGTTTTTCCTCTTCATGATATTCATTGATATGGAATATATGGAATTTCTAAACCTAACATTTTTCAAGTTATCACGAAAGACCAAAAACACAATATCCCCGAGACTCCATTCAGGGATGTACTTACCATGTTTTACATCAAAAACATACTACAAATGTGATTTGAACACATCAGCATCATGAAATCTACATAAAAAGTTGCAAATTCCCTTTAGGAAAACTGAACTGGATATGAAATGTCAGTTTGGCTGAAGTCGCATTCATTTACAAAAACTCACCAAAAGTAGATGGGAGTGTTTTGGCTTCACATTTGGAGAGCCTATCACAGTGTTCATCTTTATATAATGTCTATGATACTCAACATATAGACCAGTTAATGGTTTTGCTGTTGTGATGCAGTTGTTACCAATGAAAAGGTGCTGTTGCTCTATAACATCCAGTGAATTAAATATCAGCTCTTTGCTCTAAATCTCAATGGTCCCATGCAACAGATGTTTCTTTCAGCCTTTGTGAATGTCTAATTACTCTCTAATTTTCAAATCTATTCAGTAATTAGAGGACAAGGTTTTGGAAATGACAAAAAGGAAAGATATATTTATTGTCATGATGTGTCAGTCTGACACTCCAGACAGACAGTGTGTTAACGTAGCTGCAGATGGGAGTCTTGCCTCAGTAGTTTCAGCTACAGGTGCTACTGGGATTTAACTGGAAGAACATAGCCTTACTTCCAAAAATGAATACTGATGAGTCTAATCAAAGTCTGATCTACCTAACGCACCATCAGCCACTTCCTATTTTCAATTTCTACTTCTCTTTCTGTTTCATTTGACATACATGTTTTATTTATTTTCTACATTTCATTTTCAATCATGTTTCTCTTTAGTCATATTTCACCCTTTTTCACATCAAACATGTATCCTTTGCTTTGTGGAGTCTGAATCAGAAGAGGCATCTTTTTTTTAACATTATTCATAGACAAAATCCCAGAGGATGGTCACTAAATAAAAGAATAAAAGAAAAGTAGAAGCTTGACAGTTTCTTTTGGCCTTTCTCTCACTCTCCTCTGACAAGCCAAAGACAAGGTTTAAGTTTCGTAGCCCTTTGTTTGAAAGTGTCTGTTTGTTCTTAAATGTCTCCATAATTTGTTGCTGTATGAAGAATAAAAGGACACAAAAACAGGTGAATGATGCAAACACAGACAGAAGAAACTGGCATAGTCTGGTCTCTGATGAGCCTACCTCTGAGGGGTGATTTCATGGCAGCCTCCACCATGCCAACCAGCAGCTGGAGACTCTTGGGGTCCTGGGCGAGGCCAGAGGCGAATGCGGCCAGGGCGTCTGCATGGCGACCCAGGTACTGAAGGGCAACCCCCTGGCGAAAGTAGGCCTGGAGAGGGAAAACACAGAACAAGTCACGGACCTAATTGAAGAACGAGTTCAGGCACTTTTCTTTTTTGTGATAAATGCTGTAATGTGCTGTGTATTTGTATTTGACAAAAACAGAGCTTATTAACTCTTAGGAGTCCGTAATATAAATGTCCGTTTTTGCCACACCTGCTTATAATCCCTTTTTTAAGAACTTCATATGACCTGATACCCTATGTGTTGTATGTCAAAAAGTGCAGAACATTCTCAGCTGTCAGTAGAATACAGACTCATCTGTACTGAAACACTGGAATAAAAATGTTGGGCCTTGAAGCTGAAAAAATAGGATTCCAATTTTGTGAAAAAAAAAAACATAAAAGGAAATTACTTGCGAAAAGACAACTTTACTATGTGAAAAAGGAAGTTTAGAGATTACAGATGCATTTAGCCATTTGTTTTGCTGACAAAAGTAGTTTAACAGGTGACAAATACCCAAATAAATAGACAAACAATGAATTAAAAAAAAGAAAAACACGTTTTTTGAGTGAAATTTTTTTTTTTCTTTGACTTTTTTTTTTTACCCAATGGAGACACAAAGAAGGGGGAGCATGCTGCATTCAGGGACTTCTGTAAATCTCAAAACTCACTGCAGATAAAACACGCATCTTCTACACAACAATGTGATCAATGGATATACATATTTTATTTCTATGCATGTTGTTTTTGGTGGAGATGTGTATAGAAATGCAGCTGCTGATTTCTTGGGGTTAATCAATAGAAACACAAGAAACTGGAAGGTATAGTCTCCTCTTATGGCTCCTGTTATTATTCCAGAGTTGGATCTTTGTGAAACAAAGGCCTGAAGACAAAGATTCACTACCTACTATATTTGTAAACACACCAGCACTGAACATAAAATTAGGCCGAGGCAGATACTTCAACTAAAAGGTTTTTCAGCCTCAACCACAGTAGCCTGACTCACAGAAATGAATCAATTGGAATAAAACTACCATTGGCCAGCAACTTCAGTGAGCATTATCTTTCCAGTTTCACACTCCTCTGAGCCAACATCTACACATAGAAAAATCACACACTTTGAAGTTCTGGGTCATGCAGCTGTGTTTTTTTTTTTTTTTTTTCATTATTTCATCATCATTCTGTGCAAATGTCCCATCAAAACCAGTCCTCCCACCTTCAAAAACACTTAGCAAAAGAACATTCACTGTGTCCTGGTTCATAGAAATAAAAAAAAATAGAAAAAAAATCCAGAATAAGAATGTATTCAGGCAGCCATCTGTTGACACCAAGTATGGAGATATTATGTCTTCAAAAACGAGTGATAGATCAACCATTTCAACATTATCTAATTTAACTGGCACAAATCTGCAATCATGGAAAAAAAACACGAGGTTTCATTATCATCTGTATTAAACATTCTCAAAAACTTCTGTGTTAAAGTATCTTGTTAAGGTGCATTAGCGTCCCAGAGGCGTTCACTGATATGAGAATGACTGAAATAATTAAAAGTCTATTGTGCTTGAATGGAAGCCCAAACCTGCAGAGCACTGATACAGCATGTACATGTCATATATACACACTTCTCCTCCTCATACTCACACAAATACACTTCATTAGGAGCCCTTGTGCATTTCACAGCAAGATTAGAGACAATGAATCATGACATGAAATTCATGAGGAGGATCGAGCAGAAGACACACATGCACGCCACAAACACAACCCACTTCTTCTCTCACCACTGACCGGACTGTAACTTAATTGTCTTGTCTACCTCTTTCTTTTCCTTCATTCTTCTCCTTTTTCTATCTCATTCATCATCCTGCCCTCCCTCCTCCCATTTAAGCATAATCTGTCATGACAGTGAATGAATGGAGACGAAGAGGAGAGGAATTAGATTACATGGCAGCTCCTGTCCTGCCTGCCACTTTCTGCTCCAGCACTGTCTTTGTCCTGTCCTCGTCTTCAGACAGCTTCATTGAAATAAATGGAACCAGGGGTCACGTTTAATTTAATGCATTAAGACTTTGGTTCTCATGTGTTGATGTTGGTGCACGCCGCAAACAGGGCATAGTGTCAAGGCGCTTTCGATTAACGCAAAGTGGGATAAATGGTTCGTAATCATGGTCTGGAGCCGTATTCTTTAAACACAGACAGTCGCTGCAAACAAATCCTAAAATAAGTCAAAGCTGCAAGCCAAAAGCGGCTGAAATTCATGACAGCGGCTCTGTTTAAGGTCTCGACACTGATGCCAAACGTCCATGCTGAGGAGAGAGAGACAGTAGCCTGGCCTTTGACCCTTATCCAGGCTGGAGAGGAGATGAGCAGACCTGGACTAGGATGCAGAGCTGGGGTGACATATGGGCACCCCACCTGTCCCCCTACTTCTACTTAGCACTCTCCTCAAATCTGCCATTTTCACGCTGACTTGGCATGAATGGAACGGCAGTTATCGCCGCAACATTCACTTTTTATTTTCCTTTTCAACAGTACATAGTTATGGAGAAAAAAAATCTACTTTACGTATAATGAAAGAGCATTAACAAGGGTAAGATTTTAATACATAAACATTACAGGATCTGAGGGGTAAATCTGATAATAAACTGGATGATATGTTTTTCCATTGTAAAAAGTATGACAGACATATTTTTGAAGGGTTTCTTAATGAACATCACAACTCTTTTCCTGTTTCTGCAGTTGTAATCTCCTTGGAAACGGAATTATGTGGCAACTACATGTCAGTTTTTCAGATGCAGAGATAAAATGCAGTAAACATCACAGATATTCACACCCAATTAAGTCCAAATGATTATAAAGCTACAGTTTTTTGTAGTGCATTCTGACATCAATCCAGTAATGTTTTTTTTTTTTCCTTTTTTTTTTAATCAGCTGTTAGAAAGGCTGATAAGACTTCAAGGTTGTCTAAGAGAAGACAAATTAAATCATTTATGTTTCTTCAGATGAAAAAAAATATATATAAGAATGACACTCACAATTAAACCAGTTTTGAAATTTAGCAGATTTTATACTAAGTGTGGTTTTGTAGGTTAAATCACTGTCAGAACAAAAGAATTTCAGATATTAGTTCCTTAGCCTATGAATGAACTGTGGGGCTTGACTGGTGAAATGTTATAATTATGGGTAAGTTCATAATAACTGTGTTCTGGATAAGAGGAAAGGGCTTCAACCCAAAATAAAGCCAGTGCAGAAGCAACTTAAACTCAGGATTGGCTCCAAAAAGCCCTGGCGCCAACAGACTTTATTAAAATACTAGTCAGAGTTTTGATTTATTTAATAAAACACATTTATCCCTGACAGACAGCTCCACTGTAGCTGCTGTTAATAGGACTATAAAAGTACTTTGTTATGTAATACTTATGGAGTTTACCCTTTTACTGAGCCATTAAGCTAGTAGCATTTAGCATTAGCTCACCTCTGACCTCTTTGGCTTTTGTAACTCCACCTCCTTTTTCTCCAAATATGGTCATTTCTCAGAAAACGATAACTTGACAACAGCTTAATCCTAATAACTACTGGCTTCAAAACAGGAGTTCAGAAACTAAAGGGTAACATCACTAATATCTACTACAGATTAAAGGCGACAGAGTCTTTCCTGTAGCAGGAACCACTCTACTCAACACATTCCATCTGCAGGGTCCATTGAACACTTAAATGTCTTTTAAAGGCACGCTTATTTGCGCTGGGTTTTAATGTGTGAAGTAAAGTGTGTGACTTTTATTCATTTGATCTTCCAGCTCTAGAGGTTTTTATCCTACTCTTCCAATTATTTTGTCTGTTTTCATCAGTTTTATTACCCCCCCCCCTCCCCGAAGGCAGAGGTGAGGGTACTGTTTTTGGTTGATTTGTATGTTTGTTTATATGTTTGTCAGCAACTTTACACAATAACTACTCGACCAATTTCAATGAAATTTTCAGGAAAGGTGTGAGGTGATCTAAAATACATTCCATTAAATTTTGGTGAATGTAGGTCAAAGGTCAAGGTCACCAAAAATGTGTTTTCGCAATGATAAGAGATAGGGCAAAACAGATCAAATGTTTGAAAGGGGCAGGGTTTGTTATTGTTGCACTTGTTATATTTTTATTCATATTTTTACTCTTTTACCATATTTTGTCACCTTAAACCAACACCTTGACCTTCTACTATTTATATAAAGTCTGGGGTTTGGGATTTTTGAGGGGACGGGTCAGGAAACATGGCTCAGTGACACACAAAATTAGCATGACCCCATCAAAACACTACCTTTGTAGAAGAAAAAGCTCCTTTTTAGGTATGTTAGTCTGCATTAAAGATTACATTTTCAACTGAGAGGAACTAGTTTGATTCTCTCGTAGGTTGGTGTCTTCTGTTTTGGATTTGCATTCCATCTCTGGTGGCTCATAAATGTCTGTCTGTACAAGTTCAATAAACCTGCAACACAAAGTCGCTAGCAGCTAGACAACTGTTCAGGTCGCAGTGGTATTTGACACTGGAGAGAGGCTGCACCTGTCCTCATGAAGGGCTGTTGTTTCAGCTCCTGGTGCAGACAAAACTGCATATTTTTTCCCCTATTTTGAATTCTAAGTTTATCATTCTTTTAGTCTGTGAAGCAGCTCAGCAGCCACACACATTTGTTACTCTTTTACGCAGACCTTAAATATCAGAATTTCTGAGAAACCAGAATGGAACAATAGAGTGAAAAAGTAATGATTACAAGGGAAACTAATAGGCCTTTACAAAAAAGATGCCCTATTGTCTGCTAAAACAGACACATTTTTTCTTTTACTTCAGGTCTGCTGATTGGAGAAACATAATTTCAGTCTGTGATTATATTGGGGAAAAAGTCATAAGGGGGTCATTATCTCTGTGTGACTGCCGGTGAGTAAGCGAATGGCACAATAGGTAAGCCCCTCTCAGTCTGAACGGAGATGTGTGCAGGTGTGCAGGCTGTGTGTTTGTGCGTTGTGTATTATAGCTTTTACCCCATCTAGGGTGTAAACATGCCAGAGCGAGACAGAAAGTGACAGCAGGAAGAGTCTGCCTCCACCACCACCTCCAGCCTCCAGCTCACACACATCCTGTCTATTAGCTAAGTCTGGCTACGCTGCCTGTGAAGCACATACAGGGGGTACAGTCCAGACAGTCTGACAGACACACACACACACACACACACACACACACACACACACACACGCACACACACACACACACACACGCACACACACACCCCATCCCTAACTCTCAAACACACATAAACACACACGCTGTCTCGTTTTTTGTCTGTCTCTCAGCAGTGTTCTGGAGCATCTCAGAAAAATCTTGTCAGATTAGAGAGCCTCTTCACAAAATGCTGCAGTTGTGTCTGGCTTGTCTGGTTTGCAGGTATTTCACACTGATTCCCAACTGAGCACTTAGACAGGCTCTTCAACGCTCGCTGACAGGTCTGTCAGTTTAAGTGAAGTGATCAATAAGAGGGACAAAGCTTATCTTGGCTCTATGTGCATGTGTTTGCACCTTCCCTACATATATTTGAGTACATTCATTTTGTGTCTCCTTCCTACATTCATATATGTGAGCGCTGAGGCAACACTTACAGAGAAAAAAATTACATCTGGAACACTTGAAGGAGTCTGTGTTTAAGTAACACAGAATAGTGAACAAAATGAAACAGAATGAGAGTGATAGCAGGAGAGGTGTTATATGTATGTGTGTCAGAGCAGAGGATGCACACCGGATGAACAGATGCTTCAATTACTGCTCGTAACTCACATTAATCGAGAGCAGATGGTAACACAAGTGGCAGGAGAGAGAGAGAGAGCGAGTGGGAGTGAGAGAGGATCACATAAACCAGACATGATCGAGATTGATGCCTTTGAAAATCAGACAGACCTGCCTGAACCCTTAAAAACACACAGACTAAACAATCATTACTATTTCATCTGGATACAAAGTGGATTGAAGTGCATTTTTGTCATTGGAAAAATTTGCTAATTTTCACACAATCGATGAATAAGAAACACTGAAATATGATAATCAGACATTAGATATAAGGCAGACCTGCGACCTTTGTGGCAAATGCTAATGGGGATTAAATAAAACTAAATGTATTAATTACACAGTGTATTATACAGCTTTGTGCTTCCACAGAGGAGCAAACTTCAAATATAAGCTTTAGCTTAGATCTATACCCTGCCCACACCAACAATGGTATTTTGCCAATTAGATATGTCTTCCTCCTTTTTAAAAAAAAATTATTCTGTCTTCTGATCTTCATTTTGCAAAATATCTCTGTCCACACAGCAACATAAACATTAGTACAAACTGGTCATGTTTGGATGAACATTGTTTCTGTTTGACTGTGAAAAACATGGATACAACTGTACATAATGAAAGTGGAGGTTTTAATGTGTCATTTCCTGTCACAAACTGGAGTTTTCCCACATTTTCCAACCTAAAACATTGTTTACATGTGGATGAAAAACACAAAGAGAGGAAAAATATGGATGGAGCATTAGCCATTAAAGTACAAGTTTATAACATCTGTGGTTTTATTCTTGCAGTTTTGAAACTGTTTTACTTCCGTTGCACATGGATAAGGATTGTCAGTATTTTTTTTTTGTTTACGTTGACATACATTTATCTAACTTTTTCAAAAAGAAATGAGCGGTGTTCCATTTTAACTTTTACAGAAAACATCATAACTCAGATGGCTTATTGACACAGCTCTCAAAGCGAAACTGGGGAAGAAATATTGACTTTATTAAACAATGGAAGTGAAGAGGTGTCGGTGTCACTCGGCCATTGGTGAAAAACGACAGGTTCGTTTTGCTAAGTCAATAGCCCACTTATCCCACAGTGGGTGATGTAACGCCACGCTGTGTGAGTTGTGAGCTGTGTGCTGTAAACCTTGGAGAGTGAGATCATTATTTAAGAGCCCAAGAGGGTCTGAAGCACTCATTAAAAACAGCAATCTGTATTGTGAGGATGCCTCTGTAGCTTATTACCAGCGTAAAGTATTATCACAGCCAGTGAATTTAAACTTGGAAGTGTCTGCAGTGTACGTACAGTTACTCAGCCTGAGTATTAACAGCGCTCTTGTCTTGTAGGGCCAGATGATTCAAACAGGTTCTTCTAATAGACCAGTCAGCCGCTGAAGAAAAAACACTGCTGAGCAAGCATTCCCACAGAAAACTACAAACGCATAATCTAACATAAATTAGAAACAAACTGCCGCTCAAGCCATTTGGTAAAAACCTCATTTGAACCTTAAGACAGAGTCATTATGAAACAAAATAAATTAAACACAACAGAGAAAACAACCAGCGCTGTTGTTGAAAACTGAGCATTGAACTGATTCTGGATATTCAAGAACACAGGCCGGCATGAAAGCACCCACTGGTGTTCTGCAACATACTATATGCACGAACACACACATACACACACTCACCAACTGTTCCCCTATTCATCTGCATGAATATTTATCATTGTTTCACTGGGACACTAGCTAAGATGCAATAATTGAGTTGGAGTGGCCATAACCACTGTTTCCACTGGGACCAATAAAGATGTTACGCGACCAGCTGTGGACTCTCTCGCACAGGCCTGCAGAGCCAGCCCGATGGATTCATAAGTCTGATGTGTGTTAAACCCAGAGCCTGAAGAGCTGTAAAGGCAGGAGGTGGGCGCAAAATATTAAATGATATTTAAAAAAAACCAACATTAAGCTCCTATTCATCAAGGACAGAATGTGTCATGTGTGGAGCGTCACGTCTCCTCTGTGGGTGCTTCTCTGACACTGAATTGAGATGAGTGTACATAGAAATACACAGCACCATATGCAGGATCATCGGGGACGCCCATGGTATCATGTGTTGATGGACCGAAGAATTTATCTGGAGCCAACAGATTAGGCGTCTCCGTCTGTCTGATCTAACCCACAACAGCAGCAGAACTCAGCCTGACTGCTTTAACATGTAACACAGGGCATTAACCGTGTTCAGTAGTGGACACACCTGAGCCGGGAGCTCATGTTAGGAATATTATTTTCACTTGTAATCTCAAATTCTGTAATTACTTAACAATTCTCATCATGTACTTTTAACTCCTTGTAGACAATTGTTACTAATTCCCCTCAATATTCCATTGTTTTTGTAATGAAATGCTGCTCAGTACTCGTTGCTTTACCTGGTTAACTATGTTCCCTTATGTTCATGGATCCATTTATAAGGCCTGTTCCAGTGTTAATAATTTCATGACATTCTACTGATTTTTGGATCAATTTTGTTTTGTTTGAATTGTTGACTGGAGGAAGCGATCAATAGCAGCATCAATAAACTTATCTACATCCCCAAGACTGAAAAATGTGTTTAATTACTGTTATGGCAATTATGCCTAATGTCATACGTAATGCATGTGTTACATCAAAATTAACAATCTCTACTTAATTTAGTATCTGTTTGACAGCAACAACACCTATATA
>JAPTYQ010000005.1:35934757-35945690 GCA_029814465.1 Ostorhinchus cyanosoma
CATTGATCTACACAGGATATAATAATCTTATATTAGATAATTGTGGAGATGTGGATTAACAGTTGCATTAATCTTTGATTATCTCCGAAAGATAATTTGACACAACTCACATTGTGTTTCACCCACCCAGAGAGCCAGAGCCAGATGAACATTTTCATGCAAATGGAAACCAGTTTTACATAATGTCATGTAAGAGTGTAGTGAATATTGGATATTTGACAGAGCTTATCACGTGGCTAAATAACACTGGACAAAAAAATGAATCTGCTACTGGAGGAAAATCACTCAAAGGCTTAAACCAGAATTTCTCCAGCACATGAGAATTTGGAGTTGAACAGTTATAAACACCCCCCCCCCAAAAAAAAATTCTGATATTGCACCTTTTATTCTATGCTCACAATCTGAGGATAATCTGAGCTAAAAAAAATTTTAAATTACTCAAAAGATTGGATTTAAGTATAAGAACCAAGCAGCTTGGCTTAAAAATGTCCAAAAAACTTTGGGTAACACTTTACTTGACGTGTGAGTTGAAAAAACACATTCATAGCAGCTGTCATAAACTGCACATAAATTCATTCATGACTGTTTCATGAGACATGACTCAACATTCAAACCAAACCTTTCATAAATGTTGAAGATAGAATGACGATGACTTGTCAAAATAAAAATCCAACAATCTCAAAGCAGCACTGCCGTTTCTTTTTTTGTTTGTTTGTTTGTTTCTAAACCTGTTACCTGATCATGTCACATCTGAGTCAATGGGGAAGTCCAGTGTCCAAGAGAATTTTTACGTTTTAGGTGTTTTTTGTTTGTTTTAAGATGTAACCTTTGAAGGCTGCATGATTTTCAATCGTTTAATACTGGAGGTAAATTAGCCTACATTCACCTGCCCATGTTTGTGTAACCTGGAACAGTTGGACATTCCCACTAGCAAAAGATGAGAAATCATCTGCAAAAGTTACATTATAAAACAAAAAAAAAGTATGAAACGAAAATGATTTGCTTGACCATGTTCTGTCTTTTTGGCACTGGACGAGCCCACTGTCTCAGATGTGACGTGATCAGGTAAGAGGTTTGGAACAAAAACGGTAATGCTGCTTTGAGATTGTTGGACTTTTATTTTGACAGGTTGTCATCGTTCTATCTCACACATTCATGAAAAGTTTGGTATGAATGTTGAGTCGTCTCATGAAACAGTCATGAATGCTTTATGTGCAGTTTATGACAGCTGCTATAAATGTGTTATCAACTCACACATCAAGTAAAGTGTTACCAAAGTTGGACATACTGTCTCTTGTTCTTGTGGGTTGTTACAGTTTCCCACTGTAAGAGGCAACAGTAACCAACAGGCATCATCATCATATTTGGGTTGAGGCGTCCTGGTTTCTATTTCAAAAATATGCTGATGAAACTGTTCACCTGCTCATCACTTCCATCACCCAAACCGGGAGGAAAAAGATCAAGGTGCAAGTGGTGGAAATTAATTCTGAACATTGTGCAGCCCATCAATTCATGTGCTTTTAGCAGGTTCTCGACTAGTTAATCATAATTCGAGGCTCTACTGCTGTCATGAACATTTTGCACCACTTGTACTAATGAATCTCAGCTGATAATTGTGCAGAGCTGAGCAGTGAGTTCTCACACCTGACTGAGGTACAATCAGCTATTTTTATCCCTCCAGTAAATTCATTACAGTGTCATATGACAATAACAGATCAGTGAAAGAAACCTTTCAAAGGTCTGGTGTGTCATAATAATATTGTTATATCAAATAGTCATAGGTATGCTTACATTAGTCTATAATAGGGGTGCAGTTGTACAGAAAAATTTTGGTTCAGTATGTCTTTGGTACAGGGGTCTTCGGTTTGATATGTTTTCAATACATTTTCGGAGAAGACGGGGCTGGGGGGGTATAAGGAGAGTTCCCTCCATATCTACCTGTGGGGCATAGGACATATTTGTGCATTAACAGGCACCCAACATATTATGTATTTTTGTATTTTTGAATGTTCAATGTTCATTTATGGCAAGCACTGTAGTTTACTGAGTGTTTTTGAACATCTCACAGTTTTCTTTAGCCTGTGTGGAAGTCTTTGAAACTGTTCTTTTCTATTTGTAATTGAGTCCCGCATTGCTGTCGTAAAGTGTTATATAGTGTTAGAAAGCTCAGAATCTCAGCTTTCCACTGCTGTTTGAATTTCATGGATAGCAGTTCAGGAGTTACATTAATTTTTTGCTGTAAAGTGCAAAATGCAGCGGCGGAGAGATTGCCGTTGTTAAATGGTTAATGAGTATTCAAATACGTAGAAAGTCAGTCACTATGGTTGAGGTGAGTACAAGTGCATTTTGTATTTTCTGTCATGGACACAGGATCAAAGTTAACTGTACCGATAAGCATGTTACTGTTTAAGTAACATATGAGTGCCTTGTTGTACAGTAGAGAGCATTTTTCACCACCCTTTGAAATCTGATGTCTGAAGGTCAATGTGAAGGGGCAGCTGGTGCATCTTTCTCATTTTTATCCTCTCTTAAACAGTACACAGATCTCTTCACTGCAGCTGTTCATACATCTGATCTCCTGCAACTCACTCTCAATGGTTGGTAACCACTACTTCGACCTTAAACACAGCAAAAGCCATGACTGTTGTCTTCCTCAAAGGGCATTTTATCACCCTGTAAGTCTTGATGGATACCCCACGTGGAATGTCAGGCCAGATATTTAACCTTGAAAGACGTAAAACCACATACAGCCTGAACTCCTCGAGTGCTCAGAATTAAAAAAAAAAAAAAAAACAAAGAGAGAAAAAAAAGCATTTTTGTCTCACACACATGCAGTAAGTAATCCCAGTTAACCTCAACATACAAGGTTTATTCCCTGGGTGAACAAAAGCAATTCCTTTTTTTTCTCTTTCTGCTCTACTTTATCTGTAGACCCAGACCTTGAGTCATTCCCTCGACCCTTTCACATATGTGAATACACTATCAGCCATCTCTGCACTAATCTTTCTTTCTCCTCACTGCACACACATAAACACTAACATACTACAAGTCTTACAAAAATATGCATACAGAGAACAGCACAAGGGAGTAGGAGGAGGAGGAGGAGCAGTGGCCTTCTGATCCTGTTAACTGCAGTACAGTGGAGGGGTTTGGTTCTCTTACGTTGGGTAATTAGGCTGTCACTCACCCGGCAGCCACCGTGTCTGTGTGTGTGTGATTGCTTGATTGCCTGAGTGACCTTTGACCCCAAGGAAGCAAGTATGCCTGCTAGGACAGTGAGTAATGGGTCAATGTAAGGAGCTACGTGAACAGAAGTGGAAACCTGATAAAGACAGAAAATTAGGGAAATTTGTAAGGGATAATGTACATGTGATCCACAGTGGGGTCTCGATCCTCCTGAAGGGGTTCATTGACTGGCTCGTTGTACATTATTACACAACTACATACTAAAGAAACAATAACGTAAGTGATTTGATTGATTTGAATGTGATTTTATTGCTTGGGCTAAATACAACAGGTGGAGCTGCATCAGGAACAGTCATAACAGAAAAATAACAGAAAACTGCTGCCATTAACTAGTCAGAATTCAACAAATCTACATGAAAAAAACATGATGCTATATGAAACAAGGCCCATTTATTTGTTTTCATCACAATTCTTGTCTTGTGTCTCCTTAAATCCCTCAATTTCCTTTGCTTTTTCCACTTTTCCACCTCCAACGCCACAGTCGAGGTAGGGTCAACGCCCCCTCCTTGTCTCTCAGTCTTAATTAGAGCCAAATCATCCAGGGGAGCATGAGGAAAGGTGGAGGACAGGAGGGAGAAAGAGACGGCGCGGCAGCACAGAGACCTGTGATTACTCGGGGGAAGAAGCCATGCACGCAGTTCCCACTCGTCGAATCAGGGCAAGGAGAGAAGACACTCCTAATGATTCCCTACAAAGCTAATTAGACCCTCTCTCTGTTTCAAATCCAGCCTGATCAGGCGCTCAGGTTGTGATAATTCATAGCAGAGGAGCACAAGCACAGAGCATTCACCCATTAATCTAGCATGCCTTTGGTCTTTCAGCATCCCTGTTATCAATGAGCACATTCCTGTTCTCGTTCGCGTCCTCCAATCTGATACAGATAAACAGATTTTATTTTGCTGCTGGTCCAATGTGTGCATGAGTTGACTATGAGTGTTGCGTGCACACACAGTATGTGTATTTATTGCACAAGTGTAATTGATTCATTGACAGTTTTTTATTTAGCTTGACTAATCCAATGAGAGGATTGTCAGTTTAGCACACAGCAAATCTTTCTGTCCTCGTATCGCCAGCAAATGTAAGAAATGTATTAATGCAGAAATACACACTTCAGCACCCCTCCTCCATTTCACTCTGGCAGTCTCACACATACAGTACAAGCACATATGTGCATGCATGCGCAACAGCCCAGAGTGATGACAGGCTTCTATGGCAATTTAATGAGAAAATAGGACATATTATTGGTGTGAGGTTGAAGTAGGCCGCTTACAAAGGGTATTCATGGCATTTTAAAAGGTGACAAAACCTTTACTGGCTTGTCAGCTTCAGGTTTTTTTTTCAAATAACACTAACTGGGCTGAAGTCAATGGAGTTCTGCAGATATTTTACACATTTTTTTCTATTTCTGTTTCACTCCTTCCATCTCTGTCTCTATCAAAGCCTCTCTAACCATAGACTGAACCTTAAAAAAAAAACAAAAAAAAAAAACTAAATCTGTGTCTCTTTGATAACTCCACAAAACCTCATTGTAAATTGTGGAGGAGGCTGTGAAAAATTGTACTATCACTCCGTTATGCTGGAGACACAGCAAAAGCAGATTCATTACTCCAAAACAGACTAATCAAACTTTTGAAGCTGGTATTCTTCGCTCTCCTTCTCGGGTCTGTATTGCTTTTTGTTGATATTCTGTGTTATAGCTGGTCTGAAAAAAATTGGGTTTTAGTCAGTTTTTCTGAGTATTTCTGTGACAATCCTTGTAGTAACAATGTGGAACAACAATTAACAATGAGCCTTTCTTCCTGTCACCAGCAACTGAAGGGGGACTTAAAGTGATGTGTTTTTGGCTACAAATATAGGTCAGATGGATAGGCATAGTTACAACCTAACGTCTTTATGTTACATGAGGCTAATCACCTCTTAATTCTCTGTTCACATACAGATATGATAGTGTAATTTCTTGTTTTTGTGCATGTACTTATTTGGACAAAAAGAATATAGTTTAGTATTATTAGCATTATTTGACATAACTTACATACCCGAAACATAATGCTATACATAATTACACAATCTACTGAGAATCTATCAAGTAAATGTCAACATTATTTGTCTTTTAATAAGATTGGTGTGTTATTCCTCTGAATGAATCCGACAGAAACCACCAGTAATCAAAGACCAGGACAAACAAAGTGGTGGTATGACCTGTTTAAAGGAGTTCAATAAATATGAAAAGATCAGGTTGATAAAAACGGCGTCTTTCAGCAGCTCATCCTGGTATTTTCCTAACTTAAATAGGAAATGGCTGCACTTTCCACCTCTCTTACAACAAATGTGACATCTAAAGCAATTATTTTCAAAAGCAGGAGAAATGCAATTTTGATTCACACAATTTTGTGACTCACTCTGTCCACACATTAGGACCTCTGGCAGCACTGAGAAGGAAAATATGAAATTTAGAAAAAACATGGATTTCTCATATACCAACTGCAGAACTCGACTGCTTTGCTTGAATGAAATATACGTGGCTGCAAAACCCACAGGCATGTAAACATTGAGCTTCAGCTGAGAGTAAACTGTGAGGAAAGGCATGTCTCCATTTTACATAATGATAAACATAAAAGGGGGCAATTATAAAGGGGATAAAGGGGACAATCATACTGTCGCTTCAACAGTATCTGCTTTAAGAGCTGACATTACATTATCTGACCTAAAAGACTGTAACATGTTTGTTCCTCCCTCCTTAAAATATGAATCAAGTATTGATATAAATATAAATGTAATATGATGTGCATTTGCATAGTGCGGCATCATTAGGGTCATTTAAAGCAGCGTATGATTTTCAACACAAATTTTTTTTTCAAATTTGTAAAACCTGAGCACTAACCTAATTATCTCTAATCCATTCGACTTTCTGTACTTATGCACCTGAATCACTGTGAACAACTTCGAAGATGGCTCCATCATAACCACAGTTCGCTTGTTTACAGAACAAACCAAAATGTCACTTGAGCCTTTTCAGAAATTTTGTGGCGGAGTGCATTGTGGGAATGGGAATTTCACTGTCTGTGAGTGTTGAACCTAAATGTCGGCTTTACCTCCATCGAACGACGATACTCATTCTTTAAAACAACCTGGTGGACTGTAGAATTTTACATTGTAGCGACATGGCTCATTTTCTTGGTGAATCTGTGAGAAACCACTTTAGCTTTCGATAATGTACTTCACGTGTTTATGATGGAGTTGTCTTCAAAGTTGTTCACCTTGAGGGAAGTGATTCAGGTGCTTAAGCACGGAAAGACTGATGGATTAGTGATAATTAGGATATCACTGGGGTTTAACAAGTTTGAAAAAATATTGTGATTAAAGTCATACACTTAATGTTATTTTCCAGCATAAAAATACAGTTCTGAGTGGGAATAGCAGCAATTAAATCAAATACTAAAAATAAGAGGAAAATGTTTAAGATAACTCTCTGGTGTCACAGTAATGTAATAAACAGTTGTAAATGCATATAAGATTTGCTGCTTTCCGCTTGAAATGGTTTTAGCTTGTTCTTTCTTTGGACTCTACCACCTGGACCTGTGTTTGTTATTAGCTATGTTTTCCTACATTTTTACTTGAGTGTCAGAGACTAGTCAGCTGATCAATCATGAGCTGAATGTTCACTATGTCAGACTCTATTTGGAAAAAAAGTGTTTCCATTTCCCATTATGCACACTAAGTCTTTTTTGAAAAAAAGCAAAAAAAAACACCTCAAGCTAGAGTAAAAATTGAATTTTACCATTTCAATAAACATTTTCTAATGAAAACCTTCAAAATGCACATTAAATATGTTTTGTGAAATGGACCTAAGGACATGAAGGAATATGAAAAAAAAAACACACTGGAAAAAAAAAAAACGAACCATAATCAAAACACTATTTGCATTCATTTCTTCTAATACAAGGGCCATTATTGCACAGGAGACCACTCAGGTACATGTGCAAACAGCGAAGAAGCTCGACATTATACCACTGCTGTCACACATAATAATTATTGTGACATCGGTCTCAAAGGGCAATTAATTTTCAGAGTTAGTACACCTCCCCTTCTCCTCTCTGGCTCCATGTTTCCTGTATGTGCTCTGCTCCCTCCTTTCTTTATTCTTTCATTAACGCTCTGGGCTCATCAGTAAGCATGGCCCACTTTAGGCTCAATTTAGACGAGCTGCTTCTATATGTGCCAGCCAGTGAATTGTGATGTCACGCCCATTGTCTGCCAATTACAATTCAATTTAGCAGAAGAAACGCTCTGCAATGTGATTATAGGCAATAGATGGTGTGTGTGTGTGTGTGTGTGTGTGTGTGTGTGTGTGTGTGTGCAAGATGGAGACAGAAAATGAAATAGTCTTAGCAAAGTCCTCATTGTGTGAAGATTTGTGATGTTTTCCACCTTTCACTCAACACTTTCATATTGTGAAGTGTCTTCCAGTTCTTATTCCTCCGCCCAGTTCTCCTGAGACTTTCCACAGTCAGTTCACTTAGCTTTTTCAGACAGCGTGACATTTGTACCTCCCCACTGCCTCACTAAGCCATAGGGATGAATGCAGCAGGCAGCAACACACTCAACATAATGTACAGGCACCAGATACACACTAACTCTAAGACCAAAAGAGAGGAGTCGGATAATGCATATTGGAAACCTGTCGGCATTTCATGTAAATATGTCATGTTTTCAATAGCTTTATATCAGAATTATTTATAGCAAATACTCAGCCGCTCCACTGCACAACGGAGTCAAACTCAAACAAATGAAGACTCAAAGCAAAGAGGCTGAAAAACATTTTCACACTGACTACAAAGACAGTCTGGGAGTAAAACACTTCAAGATGATGTTCACATACATACTATAATACTACACAACAATTCTATGAGTCAGATCTGTAGGTTTAAAACTTTCCTCCAGAGACCATGCACTTAACAGTTGGATTTGGATTGAAACTAACAATTTGGATTCTGGATTCCTGGAAACTACTAAAGCTCTGATACTCACAGTTCAACGAATCAGACTAGTTTAACGTACACATTTCTCACTCTTAGATGTTAACAACTGTCATCAACATGCACCTTGGATCCGAGCATCACAAGTGGACAGCTTCAAGTACCAGACTTCACACCTGGCATTGAATGCATCTCCAGTGACCACTTATGATTGGACCTCACTAACCTCAATCTATATGTAAATAATCACAGGCACATATCTGTACATATATTGTGTTGGCAGAGACTTCATTTGTTGTTCTTAATAATGCACTTCTGACAAAATTAAAAGACAAAACACAAACAGTAGAGATCGGTTTATTTTAGATATTTCATTTATCTGACGGGGTAGTTGTTTGTTTACCTGCTTTACTAGTTTTGGCTACTTCCTGTAGCCTTCGTCAGAACCATCACCATGATGTTGTTGTGATCATCACAACAACATCATGGTGACTCCTGTGTGATAAATGAAATATCTAAAACAATTGTATGTGGAAGACAGCACTGTAAAAAAGAAAATTGGTATTTGTTCAGTTGAGAGGGAGATCTTCATAGTTCTAACCGAAAAAAATGTTCCCGTCATAAAAAGCATTTCTTTTTTACACCACACCAACAAAATATTTGATGCCTCAACAAAGATTTATTAATAGACTGAATTTGCGAATGGTCATTGGCAGAGGACAGCGAAACTGGACAGCCACCGCACATGTGCAGTACAGCCAAGGAGTTCTACTGACAGTTTCATACACATGGCTGTAGCTCAGGAGGTAGAGCAGGTAATCCCATAATGAAAGGTTGGTGGTTCAAATCTAGCTCTGTCAAAGTTTTAGCAGAACATACTATGTATCGTTGGGACAACAGAATAATTTCACTTGGTGCAATGACCTGCAACCTCATTTAGAAAACTTAAAACCTTTACTGCAGAAGGTTGACGAAAAATTTTTAATAATCTCAACATTTTCTTTTTTTACAGTGTAGTATGAAATTCTGCCAGAGTAGAGATTGGGTTTATTTCTTGTCAAGTTCAAGGTAAATAAAATCATAGTTTGATGCACTCATAATACACAGCCTGGTCAAAAAAAAACACAACATAAAACTAAGCTCTGTAACTCCTTCCACTGGATAATTACAGCAGCGATTAAATATGTTTCAGTAGCAACAGGTTCTTTAACTGATCCACTGAGTAGCCTCTCATTTCCTAAACAGCCATAAGTTTGATAAAGCATTTAATTATGTTTCAATGTGGTCTGATGAGTCCAGTTTGATCCTGTACCAGAGGGATGGAAGACTCAGGGTGAGAAGAGAGGTAGATGAAGCGATTACCCATCATGCCTAGTGCCTACAGTACAAGCCTGTGGAGGCAGTGTTATGATCTCAGGTTGGTTCAGTTGGTTCAGGTCTAGGTTTAACAACATTATGGATCTGAAAAATGAGGTCAGCTGAACCGGAATAAACTGAATGACCAGATCTGAACATCAGTGCATTTTTTTTCCCCCCTGATGACACCGACATATTCTGAGATGACTATATCAGGACTCATTGGGAGGAAGAAGTGGTTCAGGGGGCATGAGATGTCATTTCCACACATGGATTGGACACCACAGAATCCAGACCTGAACCCCATGGAGAATCTTTGGGATTGTAGATAAAAACACATGCAACTATGGATGGAAATGAATGAGTGCACCCCCAACAGACACTAAAGGTTTTCCATGTAGATTATCCATTTTCAGATGCCAAAGGCTGTGTAACATGAATACATTTTTACATAAATACAAAGGAAGTCAGTTGAGTAGGCAGTCTTTCAAAATGGCCCACGATACATTCAGGACAAAAAAAAAAAAAACAGCTGTGTGCCGCTTAGACCACCTCCAAATATGATACAGCTCTAGTTCATTCCCACGCCACATGAGAGCTGTTCACTGCTTTACAGGTTTTATGGAGTGAACCGTTGTTTTCTGTTCGTTCAGTGTACTGTCTGCTAATAATCTTACGTCATTTACATGTTGTATGAGGCTTGTGTATAAGAAGATTAGGGATTAAAACACAATTGGTTGATCCAAAATAAGCCTCAGGTGATAGAGCAGTACTGAATAACTCTATCACTTCAAGTTATTATCAATCATTCACTTTTTCCTGTTAAATATAAAACAATTAGGAGATTAGGACTTGTTTTTATCCTATTAGCAGTGCATTTAGAGGTGCAAAACTTACTAAAATCATTTGTTACTGAAAAAAATAAATAAATAAAAATATCATGGCACACCATTGATATCCAGGGGCAGAGTGGGGCCCTTTTTCAGCCCAAAAGTTTCATGCCTAAACCTGTCCATTTTTTCCATGGAGGAGGAATTTGAATAAATTAAACAGCAGCTGGTTCTTCCAATGCCTTTTTCTTGGGTATATGTTGGTACGTTAACACAACTGCACTGAGGGCGACGGTAGGTAAATCTGCCAGGTTTACACTAAACTCTTCAGTAGCTTCACTCTTCTTTAACCTGGTCTTTTCGGCTCCACCTCACCTCTGCCTGCCCCCCCCATCACCACCCACTGACTCGTGCTACAGCTCTAGAAAAGAGGACTTGTGGGCCCAAACAACTTAAACATTTGGGAGGAAGAATTCCCTGAGGTGGTAGAACCCATCTACTGCAATGAAGGGGCTGCACTGTCTG
>JAPTYQ010000005.1:36019677-36029924 GCA_029814465.1 Ostorhinchus cyanosoma
ACCCTCAGCTATGGTCATGAGCTCTGGGTAATGACTGAATGAGGTCGCGGGTACAAGCGGCCAAAATGAGTTTACTTCGGAGGGTGGCCGGGCCCAACCTTAGAGATAAGATGAGGAGCTTGGAGTAGAGCCGCCACGTCGAGAGGAGCCAGTTGAGGTGGCATCTAGTGAGGATGCCTCCTGGACACCTCCCTGGGGAGGTGTTTTGGGCATGTCCATCCGGGAAAAGACTTTGGGGCAGACCCAGGACACACTGGAGGGATTATCTCTTAGCTGGTCTGGGAATGTCTTGAGATTCCCCTGGAGGAGCTGGTGGAAGTGGCTAGGGAGAGGGCTGTCTGGGCTTCTTTGCTGAGGCTGGTGCCCCCTCGACCCGGACCCAGATAAGCGGAAGGAGAGGAGTACGAGTATGAGATTTGAACTGATTTGAACTTAAAACTGCACTGCCCGATAGTTTTTTCAGCATCACTGCCAAAATTCTATAATTACTTTTCAGCACATAAGTGGTCTAAGAGGACTTCAGTACTTCCTTCATGCCTTTGTTTTAAGGCTGTAGAAAATCTACTCCGATATCAAGGTTTTGTCTGATTACAGGTTTTTCTTTAAGACAGGTAGGAGGGTTAAATGCATGACTGACAGGTGTAATTAACATCACTGTTAGAAATGGTCTTAGTCATGACTGCTGCTCTGCTCCATGACTCGGCATGAAGCTTAGAAAAGTGGTTTCATTTTTCTGTACCAGCATGAAACCACATTATTCCATTTATAATTATTGTTTGATCTGGAAGAGCCAGAGCAGGTTTTAGGGTATTTTCAGTTTCTGCTTTTGCCATGTTAAGATCAAAATATACACTACTGTGCAAAAGTTCTAGGCGGCCTTTAGATTTGCATGAAGTATGTTGTTTATACTGAGGTTATTATACTGAGTTTTTGACTTTGTCTCTTGAATATACAGTATGTTTTGAATATACGGTATGTTTTGATTTCACGGTGGACCTTTCTATCAGTATAAATCTGGGAGAAATCTATATACAGTACTGCGCTAAAGTTTTAAGCTGCCTAAAACTGTACTTCACCGTACTAAGCACACCAGTAAAAACTAAAGTTTCAGTAAATAAACCAAAGTGGTCATATTTAGTGTGACTTTCCTTTTGCACTTAACATGACTTTAATCCTTTAGGTTCAGACAATATGACATTTTGGCCTTCACTTTCTGATTTTTTAGTCCAGGTTTCATTCAAGGCATGCCAGATGTATTGTAGGTAATTAATTTTATCAGACAGCGGAAGTGTTTGTTTACCCGCTTGACTAGTATCAGCTACTTCCAGTAGCCTTTGTCAGAAGTGTCACCTGCTGTTGATGTCATGTGTCTTATAGGCTGTTCAGGAGCATTTGTCAGAGAATTCTTATATTTGGAAGACAGTATGAACCTTTACCAGACATCCCAGATGTTTCTAACAGTTTCTTCTTCTTCTTGTCATGGGGCCAGGGGTCACAATAAATATTGGCTTTAACCTTTAGAACCCATTTAGTTCCATTTATTACGTATCTTTTAAGGCTGTGAATATATTTCCTGTATTTTCTTGTTGTACCTGAAGAAAAGAGGCTGAGAAATAAATATACATGTTCGTTTCAAAGCTGCAAAAACAACAAATCTAAAGACAACCTAAAACTTTTGTACAGTGCTGTATATCTTTTCCCCTGATTTATAATGATATAAAGGTCCACAGTGAAATCAAAACATACTGTATATTCAAGAGACAAAGTCAAAATTTAAGAGTTCTTTTTTTTCTTTTATCGACTAATAACTCAGTGTAATAACTTCAGTATAAAGCGCATTACACCAATCATGTAACTGCTGCACTGAGACACTCCTGAAACAAGAGCCATCAGAGAATGGCATATTCTCCATCCACCACAACCTTGAAAAGTGGTACTTGTTATTGATGTTGGTTTTGTTTCCCAGAGATTTGCATTTATGCTTTGTAAACTCAAAATGTGTTCACATTTATTCTAGAAACCCCTTGAGTTTACAGGCAACTAAAAAGCACAAGGCACCACTTCAATACCTAAGTGATAAGTTGTAGCAAGTTTGGTGAAAAATATTAAATGCTTTTCCAGTCAGAGATTGCAGATCCTCACTCATCACACTGAGGAATTCTACACTGCTCTACCACGTACACTGTAAGTTATAAATCATTTCCTTGACTCTTACACCAGTCTCCTACTACTTGGATATGGGGCTTTATCGTCAGTTATTGTGTTACTTGAGGAGAAGTGGATGTAATTTCAATGTCAATGCTGTCAATATTAGAACGCCCATTGAAAATAGCTCAGATTTGGAGGTGAAAATATGCCCTTTCAACTTTTAGCATAAATCAGTCATGTTGACCACATTGATGTTGACTGTCTTGAACCAGAATAAAAACTGCATTCATCGGTTAGAAAATGGCAAATATGTCAAAAAGTGCTTTATCCTAATACAAAAATAAAAATCCTACGGTATGGATTCTGATACAGGCTAACCTCAAGGACAAACTAAAAATAGTAAATCCCTTCATTGTGTAAAATATTTAAAATTTATGTCTGTCTCAACAGATAAGACACAATTACAGATACACATGTGAGGGAAAGGATAATGCCAACAATCCTTAAGTATTCTGTCCACCACTTGCCTCTTAAAAAGGTAAATGGAGGTACAGCCCTGTGATGCCTAAATGCCTTCACCAATCTGTTCATAAATAACAGACTGTGTTCTGTCACATTCTGAAAATACTTGATTAGTGTGGCCACATTGATGCCATTTCTGTAGCAATAAACCAGCATGATTGAAATGATTTTAACATTTCTGTCAGCAATGTTTATAACAAGTACCATTAAAGAACAGCTTTTGGTTTGATTGACTGCTTTGAAGAGTGCTTCTCTGCAGACATATTTATGACATGACTGCATTTTGTTGTACTTGAAACATATTTAGACATAGCACTCTTTTCTGAACTTCATCTTCAGCTTTTATTGATTACCTTTTATGAGTGAACTGAGTAGCTAGGAACCCTAAAAATATAAGGTTGTCCATTTCAAATGTACTTACTGACTGAATTAAATAGTTCCTTTCGACAACACTAAAACACACCACATTATTGTCTCCTAAAACGTGCCCTCGAGATGGAGTGCATATTTTTGAGAGCCCCCGATGCATGCAATCGGCTATAACTTGTTGAACTGAATAGATTGCATTTATTTTTAAAATGCAGGGCCACTGTTCCATTAACAACTTACAATACGTTATGTAAGATATGTGCTATTGGGGGCGCAGCCTTTATAGAGGATTCAGTAAAAGGACTCAAAACACTCTCCACTCTCGCATTGTTAAGTGTTTCACAAAAAAAAAAAAAAAAAAGTCATTTGTGCTAATCACTAAAAAGTCCTTGTTTGAACGTCTACCTTAGGGAATCCCATTCAGAAGATTAGAATGAATACACAAACGTCTAGACTTAATTTCTTCTTCCTCTGAAGCAGTGGTTATATGGCTGGACAAAAAGGCCATTTCCTCATTTTAAGTGACGCCAATGGGGGTGAACAGCAACAATGTCATTAAAGCACAATAAAGTCAGATAGTGGGCAGGATCCTTCCACCGCATGCACTGACTGTCATAGCTGTAAACCTTTTGTTGTCCCTCCAGGAGTCTCCATTTAAGCTTCACCACGGTTGCATTATGCCTCTGTGTTCCTACAAGCAGATTTTGCATTGCAAGAGCAAGACCTGCAGACTTTACAAGGCTGCAGAGCTGACTCGGCACTTCTCCCACGGGACTTAAGGGTTTTAAACTATAGTGCAGTCACATTGTAGCGTGATCCCTCCTTAGCCTCTAACAGCTCAGCTGCCTCTTATTTCACATCACGTTCCCCCCACGGGGCAACTGTAAACAAGCCTTCGGCGTCCCCTCACCCAGTGCGAGCTTCCTGACAGAGAGGAAGACAGCCGCTAGACAGACGGCGTTCTCCGCTGGGGGAAAAGGAAAACAGCAGAGACCTGAGAGGTACACCACCACGAGCATCCCTTCAGAAGCTTCCTTTTGTACACCAATGATAAGAGGTTTTCCATGCACAAGGTTGACACACGCATGGAGTCTACACACAGGCAATGAAGGCATGCCTCTTGCGGTTTGAAGATGTAACGCAAAACAGAAGACTTGTTTGATCCAATTTATTTAACATCCTGATTTTGAAGTCAGTCTTTCACACATTTACAGCAGAGTGTGTGTTGAAAGTGTCAAGCCATCCTATTCCCACAGACTGTGTGCAAGAAAATGAAAAATATCAAATCAAAAGAGTTAGCGGCCACACCAGAATTCTTTTAAATCTGCCTCAAAAACAGGTTCTTACCCAAAGTTTACACTTTGAACAAGGTTTCAGTTTAGGAAAGATGACGAGGGAGGACGTACATTGGGAAAAGGTTGACTTGATCCCTGTAGTCTCTCCTCTCACAGTTCATATGGACCATCTTTCACAGCCCTAACACCATTCTATTCAGACCCCTGTATTTGAGCTGCATGACCTTCTCTCCATTACTGGTGCTAAACTTACTATATTACTGGTGTGAGACAGCCTAAAAGCAATCCTCTGCTATACCTTCGAGAAATCCAAAAAGCACATTTTATTTTTTAGATGCTTCACAGTTTCAAAAGGTGCTATGCTGTAATTACCAGATCAATACTGCATACAGACAAATGATTTACAGCCTGAGGTTAACAGTACACTGGTTTAGGGGTGTATGGGTTGGACCGGGTCTGCTCCAGTCATTGTTTACAGTCACAGATTATGAGTCATGTCGTGAGTGGCAAGTTAAAAAGTCATGCGATCCGTTTTTACCAGTATTTTCCACAAAGATGTTTTAAAAAGCATTTATCTCTGAGAGTGGTGATCAATGACATCAATGCTTCCCTTAAGAGACACTAAAAACAAAAGATGAGAAAAGGGGAGGAAAAAGGTTTTGTAGCGAGTGTAAACTAAACTATCAAGCAGTATTACCACATATACTACGTTACATAGAGGACACATCTACTGGCTCACCTTCATTATATTTCACTTTGAAAGCAAATAACTATACTTAAAACTAACTCCGTTTTGTCTTTCTTCTATTGACTATACAGTCCACATTATTCACTCCTCTTCATCCAGGACCTCAGCCAAAATGCACTTTTTTCTTCTTTTTTTGTGTGTGCTCATTTTATTTTCAGCCCAGCCTGAGAATGTTTCATCTCAAAGTGTAGGATCAGCTCAAGTGTTGCAAATAGGTTATTTTTTTAATCTGAAATATAGCACAAACTTTTTCATTATTTATTCAATGTTTTTTTTTTTTAACAATTTATAGGCTCTACATGTGCAGATGGGTTAAAAACCTGAATGTATGATTGAAGATACATGGTTTGTGCATGATGCAGTTAAGCAATTAACATGCGCTGTGACGTGCAGAAAAACCACATCAGGCCCAGAGGACCTCCATTTCTACAGAAAATGGTAAGATGAAATGATTAGAATGATTTAATGGATATAAAAATACGAGTCATACTGTATGATGTGACCTCCACTAAAACAGATTAGACCATTTTCAAACCTATGCTGTGTATCTAGTTGGCTAATTCTAACATATTTCCACAAAAGAAGCCATACTTTCCTGTAAAATTCAGACATGAACACTGGACACTGTAGAGAATAAGCTCTGCTTGTGGACAAAAACTCACAGATGTAGTGAGCCACAGACTGACGATACATGATGTTTTTTGTCATTATTGACACTGAATAATGGTAGATTTATTGACAGTGTTTATGAAAGAGTGAACATTAACAGAATCAGAAGAGAGTTTGAGGACAGTAGATGTACACAACAATCCTGTGACAGTCTATGAGCCACTGATTCTGTTTGCGTTTATCTTCCCTCCTGTGGTGCATTTTGTGGAAGGATTAATCCAGACAATCCCCTGTGCCTGTTCATAGTATGCAACCTCACCTGGGGAATGTGTGCACATTCTTCTCTCAGGATAAAATGAGCACATTTTCCCTGCAATGTCCAGAGTTCCCTTCAAGTGCACTGAGGTGTTGACCAGAATAATTACACTAAGACAATCTGGCATTTCAAACATTCATTGACAGTTAATGCATTCTCTGCAAGTGCATACCAACTGGCTCCTGTGGCCAGCACAGCTCAAGGTTTGACCTGGAATAACAATAATACCACCTATCAGCTCAACTCGTCTCAACTTGACTCAATTTGGCCTTTAGCATTCCTGTTGCATTTCCACTGCAGGTGCAGTACTGTTTTAACGTGGCTGGTTGTCACAGTTGCTATGACTGAGGCATGAGGAAGTTATAATTTCTGATATGTAACATCATATTTAGATTTTTTTCCAGTTAAGAATACAGTTGTTCCTTCAAATCAGTGGTAACTTTATAAAGTGAGACCTTTTTTTAAATTTGCTCTGACAATTTCAGGTTTCCCACAACCTCGATTTTTCATGTCGTAATATGATGTCACATGTATGTAACTGACGCAGTGACAATTCTGAATTGCTTCAAGTCTCAGTGAAAGTAATACCACAAATATTATCTGATTGTACCCAGTAATCCCCACTGAGATGGGGTGGGAACGGCAAAAAATCCATATGGAGTCGAGATGAATCGAGCGGATACCATCAGCGGAAAACCGGCATATGTACAGTGCACCTGGAAAGTATTCAACCTCCTTCGTTTTTTCCACATTTTGTTAAATTACAGCCTTATTCCATCATCTTTTTTCTCAATCAACACATAATACCCCATAATGACAAAGTAAAAAAGTTTTTTAGAAATGTTTGCAAATGTATTAAAAAAAAAAAAGAAATATTACATGTACATAAGTCTTCACTCCCTTTGCTTGTGACGCTCCAAACTGAGCTCAGGTGCATCCTGTTTCCACCGATTATCCTTGAGATGTTTCTACAACTTGACTGGAAGTCCACCTGTGGTAAATTCAAGTGATTGGACTTGACTTGGAAAGGCACACACCTGTCTATATAAGGTTCCACAACTGATAGTGCATGTCAGAGCAGAAACCAAGTCATGAAGTCAAAGGAACTGTCTGTAGACCTCTGAGACAGGATTGTATCGAAAGGCTCTTGAAGGTCCCGAAGAGCACAGTGGCCTCCATCATTTGTAAATGGAAGAAGTTTGGAACCGCAAGGACTCTTCCTAGAGCTGGCCGCCCATCCAAACTGAGCAATCTGGGGAGAAGGGCCTTGGCCCGAGAGGTGACCAAGAACCCGATGGTAACTTTGACAGAGCAACAGCGTTCCTCTGAGGAAATGGGAGAACCTTTATGGTAGTGTCCAGACAGAAGCCTCTCCTCAGTTAAAGCCATATGACAGCCTGTTTGGAGTTTGACAAAAGGCACCTAAAGGACTCTCAGACCATAAGAAACAAGATTCTCTGGTCTGATGAACCCAAGATTGAACTATTTGTCCTGAATGCCGAGCGTCACGTCTGAGGAAACCAGGCACCGCTCATCACCTGGCAAACACCATCCCTACAGTGAAACATGGTGATAGAAGCATCATGTTTTCAGAATTTCAGAATAAGGCTGTAACAAAATGTGGGAAAAGTGAAGGGGGTTGAATACGTTCCAGGTTTGCACTGTATGTAACTCTCTGACATTTGTCCACATCCTTCCTTGGAGTTTACTTCCTGTGGTCAGCTTCAGCTCACATATTCAACCACCAGAGTACGAAATAATGTTTTCTTCAGTATTTTTCTGTTAGAGAAGGGGTATACATCAAGTTTCTGAACTCCCACACTGATCTCGACCAGAGAAAACAAATCATGAATGTCAAAACACTCTTAACTGTGTTCTCAACAGTTTGGTGTAATGGAGGGTGCAAGATGCCTATTCATCCTGCGATGGCAGTTCCAGGTTGCAGTGTTGACTAATAATATAGATAAAAGAGGCTCAACATTTTAGAAGCTGGGACAAAAAACACTGTGATAGGATACATTGCTGGTTTTTCCCCCTGGTTTGCCATCTTTTTTCATTTTAAGTTTGATGTGCAGTAATCATATTAGTCATAGTTAACTGGGGGGATGATCAGGTAATAATCAGCCAGAGGCAGGTATTAGAGTCTGTGATAAAGGCCTGGGAATTCACAGCATCATCCTCCTCATTGTCCCTTAGTCACTCTGAAAAACAACAGCCTCTCAGTGTTGTTTGACAGGCTGAGAGCTGATTAGCATTTACATCAGTTCTTTATTGCCAGACACTTGACGACAGCTGTTTAATTTAACTCAGGCAGTTGAGTGACGAATTGGAGGAAAAACCAGAAGGGAGTGGTCTCTGCAAAGGGGACAGTGCTCCCACCTATAGGGCACCAGGGGTCATTGAATAGTTTGACGTGGATGAAGAGGATGTCAATCATAGGCTGTGGTCTTCACGGTCACTAGATTTCAACCTGATTAAACAGCTATGGGACATTTTGAACTGATATGTTAGCTGCAGCTGTGTACCACCCTCATCAAAACACAAGATAAAGGGATGTAAGTAGACTTTTGTAGAGCTTTTTCCTTTAATTTGTCAGTGGCGATTAAACCACCCCCCAAATTTTTTTTAATTATGTCTGTCCTCCTCCTGTTACAGAAAATCGTTTAGCTTTTCATCTTTTCATGAATTATATTAATGTTTATCCTTTAATTTTCATACAGCCAAAATGGGAATGGCATTAAGTAGGTTTACTGCTTATAATCACTTTCCAAATGCATTTAATAATTGATTTTAAAAAAGGAAATTTCAAGCAACAGTTGGATTTTTCAGCTGGATTGAGCTTCAATACTGTTTTAGGTAGTTTTAATTTCTGCCCAAGATCCATTAAATCCACTTTTGATTGGTTTTAATAAGATGTATGACTTATTTATAAAAAAAAAAAAAAAAAAAAAGCTCTAAAACAAAAACTGCAGGGACAAAATTCAAATACTTGTTATTGATGAGTGTGTTCCAGTTCACAGTTCATGTTCAGCATCTTAAATCTCTTATTGATGGAAATTCTATGTGCCTTATTTAATAAAAACCTGTCTAACTTCAATTCCTCTCGTTATCTTTTTCTGTTATTCCACCTGTTTTGACCCTAAAACACACAGTAAAAGAAAAGGAACACATTTACATTCTCACAGCAGCTTTTACGACACTGAAAAAGCCTGTTTCATTGAAATAATGTCTCAGGGGTTAAAGGGTTAAAAGATGCTTTAAGAATGAAGTCTTTCAGGTGTAACTTTTCCATTAGTTGCAGATCTAAGGTTGTGGTTTTGTCATATTTTGGGCTTTCATATCCCATCCCAGATTCCAACAAGCCAAAGCAGAGTTAACACAAGGCTTCCTCTTGGTTCAGTAAATTTTGACCTGGTATTTGTGGATGTAACTTTGTGTTGTAGAGCCTGACAAAGGTTCTGCACAGTAATCCTGGTTGATTCTATCACTTTTAGATAAATGATGGTTCTTGATGTGGTGTCGTCTGAGGAATCATAGACTTGAATTTACTCTTTACACACTTAAATATACACAGATGACCTGAATATTTAATTCTGTTCTGATTTTAAGAGGATATACATATTATATCTTGTAATATCAGATTTGTTTTTTAGACCATAGAGACCCTTCTTGTCATTTTGTCCTAGCCTTTACATACAATACAAACACTTTTTTTCAGGCACTGTTTAGCTTTATAGGAAGTTCGAAACTGCACTGATAAGGATAAACTGAAGTTTTCCAATTATTTCCTGTGCAAAGTTTGGGAAACAAGCAGATAGTTATCACAGGCAACCATCACCAAAAGTGAGCAGACAAAAAGTCCAGAAAGACAAGAGGCAGGGTCACATTAGTTCAGGCCAAAACAGAAGAGAAAAGGCTGGAATGATACAGCTGAGACGGCACAACACACAGTTAGACAGGAAACAATATCTAAAGGCTGGTTAATATAGATGAGGACTGAGGCCATGGACAGAGGAATGAGGAAGACAATGGGACAAATACTGCAACATGTGTGGGTGTTGTCAGAACAGATGGAAAGGATTTGGGTATTACTCTGACTCCTAATTGAACCTGAAGGACTATCACTTATCATATCCACACAAAACTATTAAAATAAGAGTTGTATTCTTGGTAAAATAAATATGCACACTCATATCAGTGTCATGACCTTCAGTTAGTGGTTTATTACACCTGCATAGGA